>RYZW01002679.1:0-11313 GCA_004367215.1 Colletotrichum trifolii
GGGCTAGCTATAGTAGTTAGCGGGGGGAGTAGGAGGGCTAAAGTTATACTTCAGGGGGTAACATGTCTACTAATAGTCGCAGTAGAGAGCGAGCTATTGGCCCCTCCCCTAGAAATAAGTTATAATAAAATTATAAATAATAATAAAGCTAGTAATAGTATTCTCCTTAGTATTAGTAGATTCTATTATAATATCTATAATTTTAATATCTATATTATTAACCTATATACCTAGTATTACTTATATTTATAAATTAGGTAGTATTATTAAATCTATCTTCTACTTATTATTAGACTATATTATTAATTACTTAGTAATATATTATTAGTTCTATTTATCTATCTAAGCTTAAATTTCTAGTTCTTAATCCCCTACTTCATCGAATATATCTACGAATTCCTCTTCTACTATAATAAATACTTCTCTTATCTACTAGTTATTTTAGTAATCTTTAATAACTAACTAAGTATACTTATAACTAACCTGGGTATATATAGGCTAGGCTTTCTAAAAGAAATCTTTAAGAACTGAAATATATTTTCTATTTTTCTTAAAATAAATATATTAAACTAGTACTTAGGTTTTAGAATCTATTAGTATTATAGTAAAAGCTAATTAACTAGATACTTATTAAGTAGTAATTATTTCTTGAGGAACTAGGTTAACTAGTATTATAGGTTTATTGTTATTTTAGTCTAATTTAATAATTCTAAGTTCTAGTTAAACTAATTAGTAGTTTCTACTATAAAGATTTACGAGTAATTCTCTCTAATATTTATAAACATTATATAGTATAAATCTTGTAGAGTTATGCTTTAATCTATTTACTATGGTAATTTCCTTAGTAGTTATCTTTATGTTGTTTCCTAGAGTAGTAATTAAAATAGGGTTTAAAGTTATAATATTAAATATTGTATAAATCTATTCTATTAATTTTTAGTACTATTGTTAATGTTGATAAATTTCTTATCTACTTTATTTATAGTTATTTGATATATCTTATAGTTCTGAAGAATCTATTAAAAATCGGGGACAGATTATAATCTAAAACCTTTAATTTGTTTAGTTTCCCTTAGGAAAATCTACGGTTTTTAGGTAATATATATAAGAATAGTCTTAGTATTTCCCTATTTCTTCTTATATCTTTTATTAATAATACCTTTTTTTACTATTATCGTATCGTTTCCTTAGTAGTTAATATAATAAGTATTTTTAGTATAAAGGTAAGTACTATACTATAGGTCTAGTAAGTAATTAATATATTATAAGATGCTATATAGTATCTTGATTATTTATACTACTAATAATTATATTTATTTATATATTAGTACTAGGGATAAGTTTATATAAATAGAAGAGTTTAGCTATTACAGATTCTATTCGATTTATATATAAGTCTTATAAAGCTATTATATTATTAGGCTTATTAATTAGTTATATAAGAATGATGAATTAATCTAAGTTTAATTAATATAGTATCAATTTTAGTATAAACTATTATCTTATTCTATTTCTTAATAATACTATAGATTATAGATATTTAATTTTCCATAGAGAGATTAGTACTATTAACCTAAAGGTTTTTGAAAATATTTACTAGTTCTTTAGTTTTTATAGTAATACTTTCCTTAAGTAATCTCGCTTTTTTTATAATTTAAGTTATTTTTAGTCTTATTAAAATTATATTTATCTTTTTAAAAGAGAATATTTTAAGGGTTATAATGTTTAGTTATTTTATAAGTTATTCTTTTCAAATCTAGTTTCTTCTCTATTATATAAAAGTAGTTTTAAAAATTCTCTAGTTAGTATTAATAAGTTTATGAAATTTATAATAAAGGTTATAAGCTATTTCTTTTAGTATTCTAGGAAGTATTCTATATATAGTAATATATATTAATTCTTAGTTAGGGAATTTAGGGTTTCTTCTAGTAATAGTATAGGTCTAGAAGTTATTAATTATAGTTAGGAGAAAAGTAATCTTTATAAGATTATTTTCTTTTAAATAGTCCCTTAAAATAAGAATTCTAAGTTTTTTATTTATATTTTAATTAGTAGTTAGATCTATAAGTCTATATATAGTTAAAAGGATTTCTTAAGTTTTAATCTAAGTTATCTTAGTAGCTATAATAAATAATATAGTTTTTTTAAGCTATAAAGTATAATATATATATATTTCTCTAATTATATCAAGTTTTAATACCTACTTAACATAGTGGTTTAATATCTGGCTGGCTCTTACTATTATAGTAAGAGTAGTAGGTTCGAATCCTGCGGCAGGTAAGCGTGACTAGTGGGTATATATATGCCTTCTAGTTACGTAAACCATATAGTAACCGCTACTAGCTATTAGTATTTGTAGCTACTACTATTAATAGCTGGTAACTATTAATAGTAGTTAGTAATAGGTGTTGCCGGCTGGCTGGTATCTGGTATTATATAACTGTAATCTTTAAAGAGTAACTGCGACGGATATAAGTATATATATACTTTCTATTTATTAGCTATCGTATTAACCAACTATATTTACTGCCTAAGGTTTCCTCTATATAACGGTTCCTCAGTACTAGTAGTATCTATAGGGTAAATAAGGTAAGAGCTGATAACTAGGTACAACTACTTTTAAAGGGTCCCAGAGAGGCATATGACTTTAAATATATTAGAGACCTTTAATATAACTACAAGTTTTAATTTATAAGATAGGTTAGTAAGGGATTTATACTTATCTAGGAAATCAGAAATATTATTACTAATAAACTTAGGAGTTCTTTTAGACTAAGGAAATATAGTAGTTATAGAAAACTAGGCTTGGATTATTTTTACTAGTATTAAATAATTAGCTATTATTAGGGTATAATTTATTAACGAAAATATAGTAATATTTATAGATATATTAATATATCTTAATAAAGCTTTAGTTTATAGTCTTGAAGTATTAGTAGTAGGATTGTTTCTAGAACAGTATTCTGAGTAGGTATTACCTGAATCTTTAGAAGTATGTAAGGTTTATAGCTAAATATTTTTAAGTATAGGGTTTATGAATAAAAGAATAGCTAGACCTAAGAAAGAAACTTCTATACTAAGTTTAGTGTAAATATTATTTTTATTTTAAATTATTCTATTATTTAAGTAAAGTTATTATTATTATAGTAGATAATGAAAATATTCTTTCTGATTACTTGTTATTGATGAGAGTAGTAGGTGAGGGAATAAGTTTTTTATTCTTTTTTATTTTTATTATGTTATGTTTGATTTAATTCTATATATTAACTTTCCAAGGATTCTCTGAAATATTGATAGATTAGTTAATTTTTAAATATTCTAATATTATCTATCTTCTCTAAAACTAGAGGTATTTAGAATATTATATATAATTATCTTATACGTTATTTTTTCTAAGAACTATACTTTCCTCAAAGAGGTATCTAAAGTATCTATTTATTTATCTTCTATCTAGATAAATAGGTTAATCCCGCTATACTTATTAGCTTAATAGGACTACTTTCGCAATCTGTCCTTCTGTTTTATTATTTTTGTTTTGTTTTATTATAGTAGTTATTTTATTACTCCTATTTTAAAGGAATTTTAAAGGGGAAATATTTTACTTAGCTATATATTTAGTCTACGAATAACCTACTGAAACTAGTCTTATAATATTAAGTTATACTAGTTTAGTAGATAAAGTTATATAAGTAAGATTTCTTTTAGATAAGTTAGTTTTCCGGGTTTCTAGACTATTTACTTATCTAAGAATATAAGTATAGCTATTACTTATCTTTCTCGATACTTATATAGGTCTATAAATTACTTTCTTAGTAAAACTTATTATTTTTTAAATTTATTTATTTGTTTTATCTAAAACTTAGATAATATATTATATTTTTATTATATTTTTATATTAACCTATTTATTAAAGTAGTATAGAAATATTTTTCTATCCTAGCTTATAAGAACTAAGAATAAAATAATTTATTTCTAGGTACTATTGAAATAAGCTATAGCTAAAAAAGCTTAACTAATTTAAACTAGTTAACTACTCCTAGCTATAATACTTAATAAAGTTTTATATATACTATATATATATATATATATAGTTTTATAGAAAAAGTAAAAATAGATAGAAAATATTCGACAAATATTTTATAAAAAGAGTAATATATTTGCAGATCTATAATTTAAGAATTAAAGTAATCTAAATAGTAGGTCCTGAGATATTAGAAGAAGAGAAGTTGATTCTTTTACTTATATACTATAAATTACTCTATTTATACTTGGGATTGCTGTAAGCCTACTTATAATACGTACCTATAGCTGTTTATAGGCCTAGCCCTATCATACTTACTATTCTGACTGAAACTAAATCTAGTAAGTATTATAAATAAAATACTTAAAACTATATCGTTTTAAATAGTAATATACTAAGAATAGATATAAAAGTAGTAAGAAATTCTTAAAGAGTAGATTTTAGTTTTTATCTAATAATTAGCTAAGTAATTAGTAATACTTAAACTCATTAAAAATTAAGAAAAACTACTTTTATATAACTATAGAATAATAGGGGAGGAATTTATAGTTAAATAAATTAATAACTAGATTACTACTATTAAGGATAACTACTAGATCGAACTAGGATATATAGTAGACTAATAAATCTAGTAAATACTTATAAAACTAGTATCTTAGTTCTAGATAGAATAGAGAAATTATAAAACTAACCTAGAAGATAAACTTACTTAAGCTAACTTTATTGTATTTATTTACTAATCATATATTAACCTAGAAATATAAAAGAAATTATACAAGTAAAAGCTCGAAGAAATATAATTAAGAAAATACTAGTTACCTATATAATATTATACTAAGTAATTAATACTATACTAAAACCTAGATATACTTAGATTTAACTAGAATAAAAAAGAAACTTTTATCTATTTCTATTACTTATACTTTAGTTTAGAAAGAGAAATAGAGAGACTTAATATCTCTATCCTAAAAACTAGAAATATTATAATAGAGGCTAAAAGACTATAGAAATTCTAATAGTATTATAATAGCGAACTAATATAAGTTAGGGAATATAAATAAACTTATATAAACTTATAACTATTCTAGCTACTATTACTTTTCAAAGTAGTAAACTAAATAAATCTATTAACTTTATTAATACTAAGTAGATAGTAATAAGATACTAATGAGTTAAGTAATACTATACCTATTTTAAGCTAGAGGAATATATATATATTAGCTATACTATAGATTATAGGGGTATATTTCTTATATAGTAAGATAAAGTATAGAATTACAAACTATAAATCTAAAATAAATATAAACTTAATACTAATAGTTAACTAAAAATAGAATACTATAGACCTTTGTATTTTAATCTAAACTATTAATACTAGATTCTATATTAAAAAGATCTAGGGAAATAAATAAATATAGAAATAGAACTAATAATCTTTATACTAGCTAAGAAGTTAGTTTTTATAAAGGAAATAGCTAAATACTTAGTAGTCTTATTCTCTAAAGTACTAAGAAGAGGGAAATAGTAATAGATATAGATTTATATTTATAAATAGACTTTATTAGTAAATTACTAGTAACATTACTAGGATTAGTTTTAGCTAAAGTAACTATACCTATTTTAGAGGGATTTAATGGTTTAGTATTAGAACTAGGGAAATATTACTAGCTAATATACTTTCTTATAAACTTAAATAGTTATCCGCGGAAATTATACCAACTATTCACTAGTATTTACTAGCTAGAAAGATATATAGATTTCTTATTAAAATAAGACTTTATAAGCTAAAGGAATATTATGATAAATACCTAGATAAATACTTAGTATTATAAGTAAATATCTATTACTAAACTAGAAATATTTATTTAACAAATTATTAAGAATAATAGGACTACTCATATATTATATATTAGTAAAGTAAATAATAACTTTAAAACCTATGTAGACGTTTTTAGGGAAATAGATAAAATTATTATAACTATAAATATCCCTAGGGAACTTATAAATAAACAAGGAATATTTAATAAAATTACAGCGAAATTAGTCCTAGTCCTTAAGAATACTAAGTATACTATTAAACTAGAGCTAAATAAGAAACTACCCTATAGGCTTATATATTTACTAAATAAGTAATAACTAGAAAAGTTCAAAGTATATTTTTTAGAAAACCT
This sequence comes from Colletotrichum trifolii, assembly GCA_004367215.1. Taxonomy (NCBI): domain Eukaryota; kingdom Fungi; phylum Ascomycota; class Sordariomycetes; order Glomerellales; family Glomerellaceae; genus Colletotrichum; species Colletotrichum trifolii. The sequence goes on from RYZW01002679.1 coordinate 6,193, forward strand.
AGTAAATAGATATATATAAACATTTATAAATAAATAAAGCAGACATATTAATCCTTTTTATTCTAAAGAAAAATAGCTTTTTATGTTTATATATTAACTATAGAGGTTTTAATACAATTATAATTAAAACCTAATAATTACTACTACTTATTAGTAAGTTCTTAGATAAACTTTAAAGAATAATATAGATCTTTAAGATTAATTTGAAGAATTTATTACTATATTAAGATTAAGCTAGAAAATTACTAGAAGATAGTATTTAAGATATAATATAACTACTATAAATATATAATAATACTATTTAGTCTTATTAATATACTAGTAACCTTTTAGGTATATATGAATTATATATTCGCTAGTTTAATAAGTATATACTATATAGTATATATAAATAATATTATAATATATATAATAAATATTAGAGAGGACTATACTAAAATACTATTATAAATACTTACTAAGCTATGCTAAGTATATCTTTTTACTAAGCTTTCTAAATAGAAATTTTATATAGAAAAGATAAGTTTCTTAAAGTATATAATTACTTAAGAAAATATTAAAATAAACCTAGTAAAAGTCTATGTTATTACTAAGTAAAAGCTATTAGAGATATTTAAGGAACTTTAAATATTCCTAGACTTCTATAATTCTTACTATAAATTTATTACTAATTATTTAAGAATAATAATATTACTTATAATATTCTTTAAAAAAAAGAATAGAGAAGAAAATCTTCTTATAGCTAGAAGATACGAAATCTATGTTCTTAGTACTATAGAATACGTTTTATTTAGTAACTATTTTCTAATATTAGGACTTTGTTAGCGAAATTAGGGTAGAGATAGATATATTATAGTAAGTAATCTCAGGTATCCTATTATAAAAAGTAAAAAGCTAGTAGTAACTAGTTACCTACTATTTAAAGAAGCTTAGTAAAGTAAAATAGAAATAGGGAATAAGCTAATAAGAATTATTAACTATTATTAAGAGTTTTAATTATTAAGAGTATTACTTAATAGGATTCTTAAAGAAGTTTATTATTTAATAGATTATTAAACTCTAATAAATATTAAAACAATATTAAGAAAAAGCTTGAAAGGAAAACTCGCTTATTAGATTTATAAATTCTTAGTATTTAATTTCAATCTAGAGTATTAACTTAGGATTACTAATTTATAAAAAGATTATCTAAATAGCTAAACTATATAAAAAAAGAAATAGAGTACTATAATATATTACTAACCTTTATAAATAAGTTATAACTTATTAAACTATTATTAGTAAACATTTACTAAAAGGTTACTAAACCTAAAAAGAGCTTAGAATTAGTAAAAGCTTTTACTTAGATAATAGAAATATAGGAAAGGTATTTTAGTATAAAAGCTAGACTTAGAAGTAAAAGTTATTTAATTTCATTAAATAACTATTTTACTTAGAATGCTAGGAAAATGGTATTAGTTATAGTTATAGTTATTTATAGTAAGAATATATGTAGGAAAATAGAGAATACCTAGTAAGTATTAGTAAGTAAAGAGAACTTATAAGGAATTAGGGTTATTATTCTAATATAATATATCCTATATTTAGTAATAAAAGGTTTTATGAAAAATGAAATAGTATATTCTATAGGAAATTCTAGGGATATTAAATAAGTTATTAAGAAGTTATAGATTTATAATAAGAATTATTAGGTATATATAGAGAAGGTTTAGAAAGTAATTAGTAAATAGAAGGGATATTTAGTAAATATAGAGGGGATGTTTTTCTTCTAAGGAAAACTAGTTATATTTAATATAGAATCCCTAAAATAAAAAGTTATTTACTTATACTATAATAAAGGTAAAATAAACTATATAAGTACTATTAAGACTTATAATTTTATAAAATGGAACTTCTATTAGAATAATATAATTATAGATATATAGAACTATATAATATTATATTAAATCTACTAAAAGATTGGGGTACTAAAATATAGGCTATATAGGTAGTTATAGTTTTTATTTATTTTAGTAAGATTATTTTAAGAAATTAGTATAGAATTTATTATAAGATTACTAGAAAGTATATATAGAAATAGTAATATATATAATACTATCCTAGTAATTATAGATAGGTTTATAAAGTTTATAATATTTATTCTAATAATAAAATAGATAATAGCTATAGAGCTAGTAGTAATATTTTACAAAGAAATAGAATACTAGTTTAGTATTCTAGAAAATATTATTAGTATTAAAGATAAACTTTTTACTAGTTAATTTTAAAAAGAATTTATAATAAAATAACTAATTAAATAATAGTTATTAATAATATATTATTTATAAATAGATAGTTAAATAGAGTAAATATACTAGATATTAGAATATTACTTTAGAGTATTTACTAGTAGTTTATTTACTATTTAAGTAATATAATTTAGAAAGGTTATATTTATATATAATAATAGTAAGTATAGTACTACTAAGTACTCGTTAATAGAGAAGCTATATAAGTTTTACTTAAGAATAGTTAAGTATATAACTAAGAAAGACCTAATAATATAGGGTATTATAGAATAAATTACTTATATTAGCTGAATATATTATTAGATAGTAGAATATTACTAAATCATAGTTGAAAATTAAGTAAAGTATATAGTTTAAAATATTAGTTATAAGTATATAGTTAGGGAATAGTTATTAAGTTTTTAATGAAAAACTTTAAATTTAAATATAAGAAATTAGTATTAAAATATATCAAAGTTTTAATTACTAAAAAGATAGAGGAATAGGTATATAAGATATATCTACTAAAATAGTACTACTAGATATATAATATATTCCCCGTCTTTTTATTTAAACTATAAATAAAATAGTAAAAAGATACTAATAACTAAGTTATTTTTCCTGAGTTAGAAGATAATTCTATAGAATAAGAAGTAAAAGATATTATAGTAAAATAAAGAGAAAGAAATAATAGATATTTATTTATAAAGTAAACCAAGTAGTTTATAGAATATAATATATAAAAGATTATAACTAATCTAAATAATATATAAGAAACTATTTAGAAATTCGAAAAATAGATAATTAAGTATTATAGGAAATAAAATAAATAGCTTATTATTAATACTAATAATTCAGTGACTATATCTTAGAAAAAAAGAAGAAATAATCTTATTAACTATTTAAATAACTCGAATACTACTCTAAAAAGTATATCCCTAAATTAGAAGAAAACTAGTATAGCTTAGTAATAACTTAGAAAATATATATAAAATAAAATAATTATTATATTTAAGGCTTAGGCGTATTCTTATAAAAGTATCCCTAATTTCTTTTTATAGGGATAGTAGGAATAATAGGTATTATAAGTATAATAAATATTATAAGTATAATAGGAATAGGTACTAGAGTTATAGTAAGTATTATTAGTATAGTAGTTCTCTTAGTAGTTTCTTTAGTAATAGAAGCCTTTTTTATAAAAGTAGTTCTTTTAGTTAGTATAGTCTTTTAGGAAATAGTAGACTTTTAAGTAGTAGGTTAGTAGCTACTAGATATAGATATAACAGGAGTAGATATAAAATTACTATAAGTCTTATGTTTTTTAGTAGGGGGTTTCTTATCTTCTTTATTTTCCTCTTTTTCCTTATTTTCCTTAATATTATTAGGAGAAAAATAATACTAGGGGTTTACTAAATAGATTTTAGAAAATAGAATATAATTCATAAGTATAGATAGGTTAGTATTACTAGTAGTAGGGTAGGGAACCTATAAAGAGGTTTCTATATAACCTTAGACTTTTTATTATTATTATTATTATTATTATTACCTTGACTATTATTTTTAGAAAGATATAACGAATATAAAATATATACCTAGCGAGGTATAGTAATATTAGAACTACGAAAAAAAGGGTAATTACTAGTAATAGTAATAAGGTATAAAGGTATATTATACTTCAAATACTTAGTAATATAGTACTAAAAGTTATTATTAAAATGAAGAAGTATTATAAAAAGATAAATCTTAATACTTTAAAAGACTAAAATATAACAAAGATTATTAAGAAAATGAAATAGTACTTCTTTTAAAGTATAAGTAGGATTATTATTCTAAAGATAAATAAGTTATATAGAAGATAAATAGTAAAATACTTTAATTCTATCTTCTTAAGTATTGATCTATTGAATTAATTAGTAATAATAATATAGTAAGCTTTTAGTAATTTATAGTAAGAATATATATAAGATATAGGTATTTATAGATAGAAGATATCTCTCATAGGAGAAGTTAGTTTATAACTAGCTTTTTTGTAATTTTTTTTAAGAGTATTATAAGTAATTTTACCTATTTTCTACTATTTCGCTAATAGTTTAGTAAGTATATAGAATAGTTTATTTTTATATTTAGAAGTTATCTTTTTTACTGAAATATCTAGTAATAAATTATAGTTTAGTTCTAGGTTATTTAAGTAGTATTATATAACTTACATAGAACCTAAAATATTAAATATTAATAATAAATAGCAAAGGGATAGTAAAAAGACAATTTATACTATAATACTTCTATTTGTTTTTTTCGTAGAAGATATACTCTATTAAGTAATTACTAATAATATAAAGTAGCTTCTTAGGATTAAGGGGAATTGAAGAAAGAAAGCTAAAATAAGGTGAATAGTTACTAGGCTAAAACTAAAGAAAGCTTTTATTAGTAATATTATCCTTATAATAAATAAAGGAATAAAATATAGTAATAATAGAAGTAATCTATAATATTTTCATAGAATATATAGTATAATAATAATCAAGAAGAAGAGAAAAATAAAACAAGAAATAAATTTATAGAGAAGAGAAATAATAATAAACTAAATAGGAAATATAAAGAAATATCTAGGAATAAAATACTACGAAAATGAAGAATAAGAAGATAATAAAGTATATATAAAAGAGAACAGATGATATTTACTAAGCTTATAGCGAAATCTTATAGGGAATTATAATAGATTTCGAAAAGCTATTTCTAATAAATAAATACTATAAGATTAAAAATATCGATATATTACTAGGATAATAATAAATATATTTATAAAGAATAGAAGGAATAGATGAAAACCTAGTACTACTATTAGTAAAAATAA
>RYZW01002681.1:0-11291 GCA_004367215.1 Colletotrichum trifolii
ATATTACCTATAACTTTAAAATAACTACTACTTATTCTACTAACTACTTATACTTCCTTTATAGACCTATTTAATAAAAATAAAACTTCTAGCCTCTTGCTTTATAGGAAATCCCTTAACTACTATATTTACCTAAAGAAAAACCTAGATAGAACTAGGCTAAACCTACTATAGAGACTATTTTATAATATACCGAGAAAATACTTCTTTAAAATTTAATACTAAGTAATAAACCTAATAAATAAAAGTTAGGTCCAGGCTAGTTTATCTATAGCTAAAATACTTATCTTCTTTATTAAAAGAATCTAAAGGAAAATAGTAGTTTTATATAAATTACTATACTCTTAATACTATTAGTATTTATAACTATTACTCCTTACTACTAATTAAAGAAATACTATAGTTATTATCTAAAATAATATAATTTATAATAATTAATATTTACATAGCTTTCTGTAAAGTTTATATCGTAGAAAGAAATAAGTATAAAACTACTTTTTAGATTTATTTTAGCTTATTTAAGTAATTTACTACCCTTTTTAGGCTAATAAGTATACCTATAATGTTTTAATATTATATTAAAAGTATATTCTAGGGTATTCTTAATAATTTTATAATAACTTATTTAGATAATATCTTTATTCATAATTATAAGTTAAAGTATAATTATGAAGATAAAGTTGAATAAGTATTTAAGTAGTTATAAAAAGTTAATTTATATTTAGACCTAGAGAAATACGAATTCTTAGTAAAATAGATAAAATATCTAAGGTTTATTATCAAAATGGGGAGAAGTATCTATTATAATCCTGAGAAAATTAAAATTATCTAGGAATAAGAAATTCTTAATAATATCTATAATATTTAGAGTTTCTTTAGATTTGTAAATTTCTATTATAATCTAACTAACTACTTCTCTAGTTTAATAGAGCTTTTTATATAACTAATATAGAAAAAAGTACTATTTCGCTAAGATATTATATACTAATAAGTATTCAAAAAGCTTAAGTTTATATTTATTTCGGAGCTAGTTATAGCTTAATAGGATCCTAAATAATATATAGTAGTAGAAGTAGATTATTTAGGAGTAGTATTAAATAGTTATTCTTAATAAGAAAATAAGGATAGTATACTATAGCTAGTTATTTACTATTTAGCTAGATTTATACTAATTTAATAGAACTATACTATTTATATTAAAGAACTACTAATAGTAGTATTATACTTAAAAGTATAATTAGTAGAGTTATAAAGTATAGTAAAACTATTTACTATTCTCTCTAACTATAAGGTTTTAGAATATTTTATAAATCTAAAACCTATTTTAGAATAATAAACTAGGTAAATAGAAACTTTATTAGAATTTAACTTTATTTTAAAATATTAGCTAGGTTACTTTACTAAATACTTTAATACTCTCTTTTAATAAAACTAAAATAATATAATAAAACTAAAGTTTATAATATAAATCCTCTAGTTTCTCTAGGTTAACTATAAAAACAAAGAAAGGCTTTCCCCAGTATTCCTAATCTATAATATATAAATAGAAAGAAATCAGGAAGAAACTATATAAATAAGAGATAATTATTAATATATTACTAATAAATTACTAGATAAATATGCTATATTCTAGGGTATTATATTACTATTACTATAATACTATAGAACTAAATAATTATAGTTATACTAATATATAAAGTTTACCTAGATATTATCTATTAAATAACAAGGATATTCTTACTAGAAACTTTAATATCAATATAAATAGCTAATTATATAGTAAGAAATCATAGTATTCTACTCTTCTAGGACTAGGTCTAAATCCCTAAATATAAACTACTAATAATTATACTTTTCTAAATAATCTATAATTCCCTAATCCTAAACTACTTCAATATTAATTTAATATTTATAGTATTTTTATAAGACTAGTATTAAGATAATATATTAAAGGATATTAAATATTTTATATAAATATATAATATCTACTAGTATTTATATAAATAATAGTAGTATTACTAGAATTTATTATATTTTTTCTAATTCCTAATACATTCTAGTTATAAATCTTTATTAATTTTATAATAGAACTACTATTTACTATAAAAGGGGATCTAAGATTCCTTATAGTAATTATAAACTAATTATTAAAATATATCTAATTAGAAACTATAATATCTATAATTACTAAAGTTTATATAGAGAAGTTCTAAGATACTTAGTAGTAGTTCTATAGTTTCTTTATATTAATTATTACTAACTATAAATTAAAATAAGTTAGTATCTTCTAGATAATATTATACTAGTTAATAAGAATATAATAGCTTTTATTAATATTATTCTATCCCTAGATTGATAGTAAAATAGAAAAAGTGATACTTAAGATTTAAACTTTCCTATAAATATATATTATTTTCTTATAATTAGACTAGTTAGCTTATTTTACTACTTACTAACTAGTATTAAATAATAAAAGCTTTTTAGTAATTAGAATAAACCTAAATAGACTCCTAAATAAGTTTAAGATTATACTTATCCCATACTCCTAAGTAACAAAATAAACTATATATTCTAACTTAAAACAAACCTTAGTTTTCCTATCTTATTTTAAAGATAGTATTACTATAACTCAAATACTAATAATATATATATAATAATATAATAGAACAAATATAAATAGAATATAATAAATAACTAAAAAGTTCTGAATTAAAAATAAAATATAGCTATTACTATACTATATCAAAATAAATCAACTAAATAAAAAACTCAACTAGGTATCTCCTAAATTTAGAATTATTAATATACTAAACCTATTAAATATTATATTAAATATCCCTATTAATATCTATTTAATATTCTATATTAACTTTATTAAATAAGTAAAAAATAACCTATTACTATTATAATAATATACAGATACGCGCCCTAATCCCGTTCTAGTCCCGACTATAGAAAACAGCGAAGCCTAGGAAAAGTATAACATCGAAGAAATACTAGTAGTAAAGAATATATTAGGGCGAAAATATTACTATAATATACTAGTTAAATGGAGAAGCTATAATACCTTAATATAAAAACCCTTAGAGTACCTTGTTAATAATAAAACTATTTTATAATTTAAATTATAATATAGAAATATTCAAGAGAATAATAACTTAATATTAATTTACTATAGTAGAAAACTATATAAGCTACGAAATAAGCAATATAATAGCCCCTAAGTAGTATACACGACCAGCTATTAGACTTGCCCCTAAAGTATTAAATAAATAAATCAAGTAAAAAGGTTAGTATTATCCTTATACCCCTAGAATTCCTTTTCTTTTTAATTATTATCTTCCTCATCTTCTTCTTTGTTATTAGTAATAACAATAAATAGTACCTATTTATAAGTAAAGTATTAGTAGTATTAAGTAAAAGTAGTAATTATATAGTAGTAGCGGATAAGTAAACTAGTTTGAATAAGGCTAAAGATATAGTTATGATATTAGTAAGACGTAATATAACTACTAGAATATATTATAGTACCTTATTATAAAAGAGTTAGTATAACAGAAATAGGGAAAGAAAGGGGGAAAAGCTTACTATTATTTATATAATACTACTAAAACTAGCTATAACCTACTTAGAAGTAAAAGTAAGGGTAGAAGTAGGAGTACTTTTAATATAAGAAAAAGAAATAATAAGCATAATAATAATATAAATAGGGGTAGCCTATTAAGTATAATAGAGGTAATTATTATAGTATTAGACTATAGTAGAAAGCTTAGGTAAGAGAATAGTAGTATAGTAAAATATAACTTTACTTTCTATTTTAGAAGTAGTAATAATAGGGGACATAATATAGTTATTGATTATAATTAAATAATTAACTTAGTAGCTAGTCGTATGTAATTTAGAGCTAGTAATAAAGAAGTATAAGTTTTACTTATATTTACTTTTTAACTTTAAATATTTATAGTAAGATTAACTATAACCTAATATATAGGAATAAGTAATACTACTCCTATTTTACTTTTAATAATAATTCAGGTAAGCGGAAATAACTATATTAGGAAGCTAGTTTTCTCCGTTATTAGAATTACTTTTAATAATATAGCTATTATAGGCGTAAGTAGTAAGCTTAGAAGGGGTATAGTAGTAAGAAAAGTTATTATTAGGAAAGCTAGATTTAGTAGTAATAGTAATCAATATAATAATAAATAAAACGCGAAAAGGGGAAGGAAGGTAAAAAGGTAGCGAAATAGTAATATCGTGATAGGCGTGAGATAGGAGTAATATAAAGCTAGAGGAAAGAAAACAAAACTATATATAAAAGGAATAAAAAGGCTTTTTATAGATTAACAGAAGAAGGAATATAATATAGGATTACCTAGGATAAATATAGTATAAATTTTATTATTAGCAAAACTATTTAATATTAATAGTAACTGAATTCTCTTATTAGCAAGACTATTTAATATTAGTAGTATTTAAAGAAATTAGCTTAGATGGATTTTTCTTATTAGTTAGGCTAACTTAAATAGTTATAAGTTATAGTTATACTATAAAGCTATTAATATTATATATTATTATAGTAATAGGGTAGAGAAGTAGTAAAAGGTATATTATAGACCTAAGCTTTAGGACTTATATAAGATATTCCTGTTAAGGCTCCATATAACTACTACCCCTATAGTCTAGTAAAGAGTTTTCACTTTAGGTATAAACTTTTTAAGTTTATTATAATACTTTTAAAATACTACTAAAGTACTTCTCGTAGCTAGCTTCTAATATTAGAATATAGTTAAGAGAATAGAATACTTAGAAATTCCGAGATAATACGAGGAATACTTAAATAGATTATAGAAAAGTTCGAAATAGGTTTATATTTATTTAGTTACTTTTGCTCTATACCTAGAATAGTATCTAAGTTCTTTACTTTATATATAGATTTATCTATAAATTTTACCTAGTAATAGTATTCATACTAATACTAGCTTATAACTAGTTAAAATAGTAATGAAATTACTTATTATAAATAGTGTTCATACTAATACTAATTTATAATTAGTTAAAATAGTAATGAAATTACCTATTACTATAGATAATTATACCCCTAGTTCCGACATTTAACTCTATAGTAATAGAAGACCTTATAGTAATAGTTAGGGAAAGCTTTATCGAGATTAGGGCTTAATATATAAGGCTGAAAGTAACTACTAAGGTTATAAAGTTGAGAACTTTTTTAAACTTCTTAAAAATAGAATAAAATAGAATACTAAGAGTTAGGCGTTCTCTAATTTATCACTTTTCTATATTTTTTACAATAGAACTAAAATCTCCTCGAAATCTATACAACTACTTATAAAAAGAGAATTATAGAATAAATATAGAGATATCTAGTTATAACTATTATAACTGAAACTATTACTTTATTAAAATAAATTTTAATAAAATTATCCCAAGTACTATAATTAATAAGTAGTTTATAGATATTTAAAAGAAGATTATCTAGCTAACCTATAACCTATTACGCTAAATTAATAATATTAGGGACTAGGTATTAATTAGGTAATATTTTAATATTAATATACTACTATAATACTAATTACTAGATATTTTAGAGTATTATAGTAACGTAATTATAGAAGTTTTAAAAACTATCTAGCTATACTAGAAATATCTATATTTATACGAGTATTATTTATAGATTAACTATACTTAATTGATATATTGAAATTATTTACTAATAAGAATAAGCTTAGTCCTACTATACTTATATAGAGATTATAAGTTAACTTATATTAGTAATAGAGAACTTTCATATTAGTAGTATAAAATCTCGTCTTAGGGGTAGGTAAAGTTTAGTTAATAGGGATATTAAAGTTACGGATATCGAGGTTATAATTCGAATAGAATACCTATAGTTAGTAGTAATTAAATATCTCGAGATATTCGAATTATATATAGCTGTAAGGGTATGAAGGTATAAGGGCGTGAGGTTGTCGCGGAAGGAGTTATTAGTTATTTATTATTAAAAAGGTTAACGCGGGGCGGGTATACTAGCTATAGCTATAAGGGGTTTGGCCCCGGATTAACTAGGGGCTNTACGAGGGGCTCAGCCCTGGATTAACTAGGGGCTAGCTATAGTAGTTAGTAGGGGGGGGGTAGGAGGGCTGAAGTCGTACTTTAGGGGGTAACATATATACTAATAGTCGTAGAAGAGAGCAAGCTATCAGCCTTTCCTATAGGTTTATATTTAGGGAAAATAAAATTATATTTTCTAAGTAATTATCTTATAATAATAGAATACTTACTTAGGTTAAATCTAAGAATATAGTTTAGTTTTATATATTAGATTTTAGCTTTATTAAAAGATAGAGTTTCTAAGATAATATTAGCATAGAAGTTCATAATATAAATAATATTATCTAATATTTAATTTAGTATATTCTTTTTACTTAGATTATTAAGGATTTTATTAATAATTCTCTTATTTTACTTAATTAAAGGGAAGTTAGCTAAACTATATTAAACTAAATCTATTCTTTTATTAAGCATAAAAGATCTTTTTTGAAAGAAGTGTATTAAATTAGTAATATAGACTATTTTATGGCTATTAAAAATTATATTCCTTAAAAATATATAAGATTTTTAAATAGCTAAGAAGATTCCTAGGGGGATTATAGTTTATCTTTCATAGAGAATAAGATTAATATTTATATATATTAAATTAGAGGGGTAGTAATTACTACTACACTTACTACTTAAGGGAGCTAATTTAGCTTTTGGGGTATTCAAGAGTATTCTTTTAGTCTTATTAATATATTTCTTAGAATTTAGCTATTCCTGTTTAGTTAATTTCTAATATAAAGTATAAGGTTGAGAGTTATTTATTCTATTTATAATATTATTTTGAGTAATCAACTATTATCTAAATATTAAAGAATCTAGTATATAAACTAGTAATAGTATATTTAATATATTTGTAGTCCTTAGGAAAGTACAGGTAACTTCTAAAATTGTATTAGTATTTAGGGTTAGTTTAAGATATATCTGTTTTCCTATAAGAGTAGCTAATATAAATAGTATTTTACTATTATTCTTTATGAAACCTTTATTTATCTAAAGTAGAACTATAAAAACCTTTCTATATTTCAAAGAAATCCTAATATTAAGGTTTAGAGTTTCTCTTTTCATAATATTCCAATACTAAATTATAGTTTACATAAGTAAAATACATTAAGTAAGTATTTAAATCTACTCTTTAACTATAAGAATTCTTTAGATCTTAGAGATATTATATATAACTATTTAGAAATAGATGGTATATTACTTCTTCTATTATATTAAGTTAGAAATATTTAAATTAGTTTTCTTAAAATCTTTCTTATATTTAACCCTAACTTATTACCATAGAACTAAATTATTCTAAATATATTAATATTCTAGAATTCTTAGAAGAGTTTAAAAGGAGATATTATTAGTATTAAGGAGTTCTATTTAAGTAAGTATTAGAAACCTACTATTAATAGTAATATTAACTTATATCTGAATTATATTATAATATTTCTTTATCTCTTTATAATTAAATTCTCGAGTTATTTAAAACCTGAAATTAACTATATAATAATTAAAAACTCCTTTAATCCTAAGAATATAGTATTTAATACTTATAATCTTCTATTAAATAGTTTTTTCTTAGGCGAGCTATTAGTTAAATTTAAGTACATTAATTATATTTGAAATATTAAGGATAAGTAGAATATCCAGATTAATATGTTTCTAAATATACTAGCTAGTTGTATAGACTTATAGTATAGAATATTAATAGTTAAAGTTAGAGTTATAAGATAGCTTTAATTTTATATTAGGGTGACTAGTAATTAAGTATATCACTTTTAAATAGTTTACCAAAGAATTAATAAGATAGATTTAAAAAGAGTTTACTCCTATTTATTAATTATAAGTATTTCAGAGATAATAAGATATAACTAAGCTTATAACTATAATAAATAAATAATATAATATATAGTTTAACAATAGATTATTAAAAGGTATATTTTATTTAAACTAGAATAAAATATTTGATCACGTATAAATAGAATAGTTATACTTTATATAAGCTACTAGAGTTATATAGTAGCTAGTAGAGTTATATAGTAGTTTTCGTGCTATATCTATTCTTATATTAATAAAAATATAATAATTACTACTAATATTATTCTATTTCTAAATAAATAGTAAAATAGAGAAAGTAATATTAAAGATTTAAGTTTCCTTATAAATATATATAATTCTTTATAACTAGACTAGTTAGCTTATAGTATTATATACTTATTAGTACTAAATAGTAAGGATATTTTAGTAATTAAAATAAACTTTAATAAATTTTTACATTTAGTTACTTTTGCTTTATACCTGGAATAGTATCTAAGCTTTTTACCCTATTTGGTTACTTTTGCTCTGTACCTAGAATAGTATCTAAGCTCTTTACTTTATATATAGATTTAACCATTAAATTTACTTAATAATAGTATTCGTACTAATACTAGCTTATAACTAGTTAAAATAGTAATGAAGTTACCTATTATCGTAGATAATTATACCCCTAGGTCTAATATTTAACCTTATAATAATAGAAGACCTCGTAGTAATAGTCTATATAGGGAGAGCTTGATTAAGACTAAAGCTTAATATATATAACTAAAAGCAACTACTAAGGTTATAGAGTTAAGAACTTTTATAAACCTCTTAAAAATAGAATAAAATAGAGTACTAAGAGCTAAGTATTCTATAATCTATTATTTTTCTATATCTTTTATAATAGAGCTAAAACCTCCTCGAAATCTATATAACTACTTATAAAAAATGAAATATAAAATAGGTATAGAGATATCTAGCTATAACTATTATAACTAAAGCTATTACTTTATTAAAATAAGCTTTAATAAAATTATCCTAAGTATTATAATTGATAAATAACCTATAAATATTCAAAAAAAGATCATCTAGCTAACCTATAACTTACTATACTAAGCTAATAATATTAGGGACTAGGTATTAATTAGGTAATACCCTAATATTAATATATTACTATAATACTAGTTATTAGATACTTTAGAATATTATAGTAATATAATTATAGAAGTTTTAAAAGCTATCTAGCTATACTAGGAGTATCTATATCTATATAAATATTATTCATAAGTTAAGTATTAGCCATAATTAATTAATATATCAAAATTATTTACTAATAAGAATAAACTAAGTCCTGCTATATTTATATAGAAATCATAAATTAGTTTATATTAGTAATAGAGAACTTTCATATTAGTAATATAAAGCTTTATCTTAGGAGTAAGTAAAGCTTAGTCTATAATAGGGATATTAAAGTCGCGGATATTAAAGTTATAATAAATATTTAAATAGAGTACCTATAGTTAGTAGTAATTGAATATCTCGAGATATTCGAATTATATATAGCTGTAAAAGTGTGAAAACGTAAGGGTGTGAGGTTATCGCGGAAAGAGTTATTAGTTATTTATGATTAAAAAAGTTAACATAGGGTAGGTATACTAGCTACTATAGCTACGACAAGTTCAGCCCTAGATTAAATAGAGGCTAGTTATAATAGTTAGTAGGGGGAATAGGAGAGCTAAAGTTATACTTTAGGGGGTAACATATCTACTAATAGTTATAGTAGAGAGTAAGCTATCGGCCCCTCCCGCTTTTTACCCTATATATAAATTTAACTATAAATTTTACCCGATAACAATATTTATGCTAATACTAGCTTGTAACTAGTTAAAATAGTAATGAAATTACTTATTATTATAGATAATTATACCCCTAGTTCTAATATTTAACTTTATAGTAGTAAAGAATTTCGTAGTAATAATCGGGGAGAGTTTTACTAAGACTAGGGCTTAATATATATAGCAAGAAATAACTACTAGGGTTATAAGGTTCAGAATCTTTATAAACCTCTTAAAAATAGAATAGAATAGAGTACTTATAAGAGCTAGGTATTCTATAATCTATTACTTTTCCGTGGCCTTTATAATAGAACTAAAATCTCTTTAAAATCTATATAGTTATTTATAAAAAAAGAAGTATAGAATAGGTATAGAGATATCTAGTCATAACTATTATAACTAAAACTATTACTTTATTAAAATAAACCTTAATAAAATTATCTTAAATACTATGATTAATAAATAACTTATAGATATTTAAAAAAAATTATCTAGCTATTTTATAATTTATTATATTAAGTAAATAATATCGGGGACTAAGTATCAATTAAGTAATACTTTAATATTAATATACTACTATAATACTAGTTACTAGATACTTTAGAGTATTATAGTAGTTATATTAAAGGTCTCTGATCTATTTAAAGTTATATACCTCTCCGGGACCCTTTAAAAGTAATTATACCTAGTTATCAGCTCTTGCTTTATTTACCCTATAGATACTACTAGTACTAAGGAACTGTTTAAACGGAGGAAACTTCAGGTAGTAAATATAGTTAGTTAATATAATAGCTAATAAATATAGAAGGTATATTATNCTAGTACTAAGGAACTGTTTAAACGGAGGAAACTTCAGGTAGTAAATATAGTTAGTTAATATAATAGCTAATAAATATAGAAGGTATATTATAAAGGAAAAATATAGGCCTATATCTATTATAGTTACTCTTTAGGAATTATAGTCACGTAATACTAATACTAGCTAGCTAGTAGTACTTATTACTAGCTATTATATTAATAGTCGCTAGCTATTAATATTAGCAGCTATTAGTAGGCGCTAATAGCTAGTAGCGGTTACTATAATTAGTTTATATAATCGGAAGGTATGTAGCTACTGGTCGCGCTTGCCCGCCGCAGGATTCGAACCTACTACTCTTACTATAAAACGGTAAAAGCTAGCTAGATATTAAACTACTACGTCAAGCGGGACTTTAGAGTATTATAATAATATAATTATAGAAATTTTAAAAGCTATCTAGCTATACTAGGAGTATTTATATTTATACGAGTATTATTTATAAGTTAGCTATTAGCTATAATTAATTAATATATTAAGATTATTTACTAATAAAAGTAGGCTAAGTCCTACTATACTTATATAGAGATTATAAGTTAGCTTATATCAGTAGCGGAGAACTTTCGTATTAGTAGTATAAAGTCTTATCTCGGGGGTAGGTAAGGCTTAGTAGGGATATTAAGGTTACGGATATCGAGGTTATAATAAATATTTAAATAGAGTACTTATAGTTAGTAGTAATTAAATATCTC
>RYZW01002683.1:0-11290 GCA_004367215.1 Colletotrichum trifolii
TTTCTATATTAGCTAGGTAAGGGGCTCTATTAAACTAGAGAAATAATTAATTAGGTTATAGTAAAAATTCGTAAAGCTAAGGAAACTCTAGATACTATAGATACCTTTAAGAACTTCCTATTCCTAGATAATTTTAACCTTTTTAAAATCATAGTAGATACTTTTCCCTACCTTAATAATAAACCTTAGATATTTTATTTACTTTACTAAGAATTCATATTTCTCTAGATTTAAATATAACCTAGCTTCTTATAGCTATTTAAAGACCTATTTAACCTTATCTTTATAGTTATATTTTAATTTATAACTATAGATAAAAATATTATTTAAGTAAGCTATAATAAAGTTATTAAAGATACTTTAGAATATATTATTAATATAGTATTAGAACGTCGCAAGCGTACTTATTAGCCTAAAAGGGGTAATGAGCTACTCGAATAAGTTAAAATAAGTTCGAAAAATAGTCTTATATTTATTTCCCTCTATAATATAAATCTTATAGAAAGCTATATAAATATTAACTTTTATAAACTATATTACTTTAGATAATAACTATAATATCTCTTTAATTAGTAGTAAGGGGTAGTAGTTATAAGTATTAATAGTATTAAAAATATAATAATCTATATAAAATTACTATTTCTCCCTAGGTTTTTTAATAAGGAAAATGAGTANCCTTAGGTTTTTCAATAAAGAAAATAGGTATCCTAGTTATAGATAAACTAGCCTAGACCTAACCTTTATCTATTAAGTCTATTATTTAATATTAGATTTCAAAGAAATACTTCTTTAGTATATTATAAAATAATCTTTATAATAGGTCTAGCTTAGTTCTATCTAGGTTTTTCTTTAGATGAATATAATAGTTAAAAGATCCCTTATAAAATAGGAAGCTAGAGGCTTTATCCTTATTAAATAGGTTTATAAAAGAAATATAAGTAGCTAGTAGAGTAAGTAGTAGCTATTCTAAAGCTATAGGTAATATAACTATTAAAACTATATTAGTTTATACTAAATTAGTTACTAATTATTTACATCTTTTTTTATTTAAGCTAGAAGATATTATAACTAATAACTTAATAGAGTTTATAAATCTATTTATATATATTTTTTTTAGTATATTACTAATAGCCTAAATAGTTAAGCTACTAACTAAATCTATATATATCTTGTTTTTTATAAAGTTTAAAATGATTTAGTAGTACTATAATTATAACTTTTTAAAAATAGCTAGGTATATTATTCCTAGGATTATATAGAATAAAGCTTTAAATACCTATTTATTAAGGTTAATCTATACTTTAGCTATTTTAGTAATATAGATTTCCTAGTTAATACCTAGGATAGTAATTAACTAGTATAGCTATAGTAATATAATTAATATAAAGTTTTACTATTTTATAAACTCCTTATTAATTATTCTATAATAAATATAATTATTATTAACCTAAATAGAAATAAAAGACTTATTATTTATTAATATAGGAATTAAAAAAATAGCTTATTTATTTATTTCTATATCTCTTTAATCTTATCTATTACTATAGTATTATTATTAATAGCTATACTAGTTTACCCCCTAAAGAATTTCTTCTAAAAAACTAGACTTTTTCTTTATTATATATAATGATTTTATCTAATTATAAAACTTAAATCTTAGTATTAGAAACTACTATTAAATAAATAAGGTATAGCTTATACTTTATAATAAAATAATCCTTAGTACTATAGTATATATAGGTACTAGCCTATATATATACCTAGATAACTATAGAGTTTACCTAACAAGCTTTATATACCCCTATAATAAGAGTTAACTAGGGTTTGCTAGTTATAATAGTTTATTTATTTAATTTTTTATAATAGGGAAAAGTAGTAGTATAATAGTATTATACTAGTATTAAAATAGCTTAAACTACTCCTATATTTATTATCTATATATCTCTATTCTAATTAACTATTAGTTTTAACTAGGGAAAGGATTATAGTTATTTATAGTTTTATAATTCTATATTAAGGATCTCAAAATCTATTATAATTATATAGTAGTATTAGATAGTAGTATAATAATCCGTCTAATTAATATTATAACTAATAATAACTATTTAAATTTAGTAAGAGAAAGCTAGTTAGAAGTAGTTTAGCTTAATATCCCCTATTTAAGAGTACTTCCCTACTTATTTTATAGCTAATTTAAATTTAATAAAAGACTTAGTAAATATCTATTTAAATTCTTAATAGAGGTGGTAAATTTTCTCGAAAGTTTAGGTATTATAATAGGGGTTTTTATAATACTTAGTAAAGTATTAGAGAGAATTATTAATATCTTAACTAAACTATAATCTTTATATAATATAAAAGTTACTAACCTATATATAGATTTTAGGTAATAAACTAGTTTATAGGTATTACTAGAAGTTTTCGGGTTTCTTAATAAAAAGCTAATTAATTTCTAATTTATATTATATAGTTATTTATTTTATAAAAAAGTAGAAAATATTACTATTGAAAAAAGTACTAATAAAAAATAGTTTTTACTTTAGAGAAAATACTTATAATACTTATAAAGCTATGTTATAGTCTTATTAGAGTTTTATAAAAGTATCTTAAAAAGATTAGTTTTTATTATCTACTAGGTTAGTTTACTATTAGTCTATTAGAAGCTTTATAGAAAGCTCTAGATTAGTAGTATTTATTATTATCTTTTCGCTATTTTCTATTTCTTTAGTATTTATTATTTACTACTAAGTTAAACCTAGGTAAGAAGTTTATTAATATTAGAGGCTAGTAATAAGAAATATTTTAGTAATACCTTAATAGTATTATAATAAATTTAAAAAGTATATACCTAAGGTGAAAACTCTTTACTAGACTATAGAAGTAGTAGTTATATAGAGCCTTAATAGTAATATCCTATATAAGCCTTAAGGCTTAGGTCTATAATAATATTTTAACTTGAACTTCTTAGATAACTATTATATAAAAGTGAAATAAATAATAGAATAATTTAATAAAATTGAAAACTTCTATTTTAAATATAATTATAAAACTAGTTATCTATTTAATAATTTTATCATAATTAAAGATATTAGTTTTATAGATAATAGTAGTGATTAAAAGAGTTTTGAAATATTTATTAAATATTTCTTTGGAAACCCGATTATATAATAAAGTACTAGATAGAATATTATTACTATTTTAATAATTAAAATAGAACTTTCAATACTATTTTAAATTACTTAAGAAGCTAGTTTTACTAACTAGTTTACTATTATATTTTAAACAGACTTTATAATAAATATATTTAGTAGAGATAAAATATATGAATTTTACTTAATTATCTAAATCCTATATAATAACCCATAAATAATATACTTTATCATTACTAAAGTAATATAATTATATATAGAACTATAACATTCAAATACTCAAATCACTAGTTGTAACAAAAACCTAATGAAAGTATTGTAAGATTAAATATATATGTTTAAGAGGTTTTGTAGTTATTGATTTAATAGAATATCTCTAGAATTACTAGTTTAATGTTTTTATTATTTAGATTAATATAATAAACTAGTTAAACTATTTAAAATTATAATGAAAACAAATTCTTTAAGAAAGGTTTCTAATATTGAAAGATTCTAATGAAAATTCGAATTATAAATTAGAATTTATAAACCCCTAATTATAATAATTTAGTTACTTCTATTCTATACCTAGAATAGTATCTAAGCTCTTTACTTTATATATAGATTTAATTATAAACTTTACCTAATAATAGTATTCGTACTAATACTAACTTATAACTAGTTAAAAGAGTAGTAAAATTACTTATTATTATAGATACTTATACTCCTAGTTCTAATATTTAACCTTATAGTAATAGAAAACCTAATAGTAATAATCTATATAGGGAGAACTTTATTTAGACTAAAGCCTAGTATATATAGCCAAGAATAACTACTAAGATTATAGAGTTAAGAAATCTTATAAATTTCCTAAAGATAGAATAAAATAGAGTACTAAAAGCTAAGTATTCTGTGATCTATTACTTTTCTATATCTATACTTTAATAATAGAACTAAAACCTCTTTAAAATCTATATAACTATCTTATAAAAACAACTATAGAATAAGTATAGAAATATCTAGTTATAACTATTATAAGTAAGGTTATTATTTTATTAAAATAAGTTTTAATAATATTATCCTAAGTATTACGATTAATAAGTAGCTTATAAATATTTAAAAGAATATTATCTACCTAATCTATAACTAACTATACTAAGCTAATAATATTAAAGACTAGGTATTAATCAAGTAATATTTTAATATCAATATACTATTATAATACTAGTTATTAGATATTTTAGAGTATTATAGTAATATAATTATAATAGTTTTAAAAGTTATCTAGTTATACTAGGAACATAAGTAATACTTTAATATTAATATACTACTATAATACTAGTTACTAGATACTTTAGAGTATTATAGTAATATAATTATAGAAGTTTTAAAAACTATCTAGCTATAGTAGAATTATCTATATCTATATAAGTATTATTTATATATTAGCTATATATAAGGATATACCCTATATCTTCTACGGAGAGCTAGGATAGCTAGGATCGGATTAACTATATAGATATGGATTATATAATATAGTAGTTTTAGGCTACTATAGGATAAAAGGTTTTTATAGCTACTACTAGTTAACCTACTAAGTTGAAATCTTATAACTTATAGAGACCTACCTTTTTACTAAATACTCCTTCCCCTACTAAACCTTTAGCTATTNTACTACTAGTTAGCCTATTAAGTTAAAGTCTTATAACTTATAGAGACCTACTTTTTACTAAATACTCCTTCCCTTACCAGGCCTTTAGCTAATACCCTTATAATTCTTCAACTTCTACCTCCTAGAGGGGCAGGGCCGGGATTTCAGTAATAGCTCTATCACGACGAACGGGCAGCGAACACGCGGCGACAACGGCACCGGCACCAGAAACAACAATACCCGAAATTACGGCTACCGAAAACTCTGCCGAACCTATGGCTACAGCTGAATATTCGGCAACTACGTCGCCTGAACATCAAACAACAACTATAGCGGTACTCGTACGCCTTCTCGAACAACAGTCCTCCTTTATAGAGATGATGTCGGCTCGGCTGTCTACCGGCGAACCGGCGGCGACCCCTACACCGTCGATCCCCGAAACCGTTGATTATAGGGATTACTCAAAGCCCCCTAGTTACCTTTGTAGCCTCCTCCACGAAGGTGCTACCCTATACGAAATCGAGGATTAGCTAATAGCGATTCAAAATAGCTATTCTCTACACCTAGGAGCCTCCGCGGCACACCAGATCTAGTGGGCTATAACCAAGCTAGCATATAGCCTACAAACCCAGTAGCGTAACTACCGCTATACCTTACACGACCCTACGTGGGCCAACTTTACGGCATTCGTTCGCCATTCGTTAACTGATCCGACCTTATAAGAGTTACACCTTTACAACATACTTCATACGCTTCGACATAAAGGCTAGTCCCCACTAAAATTTTACGCTAAATAGTCAGCTATTCATAAAGCCCTAAGTACCCCTAAGTTAGAAGTTTCGAAGCCCCATATTTTCGCATTCTTCTATTACCTTAAAGTTAGGCTATAGCAACACCTATAATACTAGAAGTTCGATAATTAGGTACCTAGAATAGTAGCCCTAGCAGCTAAACACCTCTAGGAAACCCTTCGGGAACCTTAGGGAATATCTATTAGCAGTATCGGGAGCGCTACTACTAAGGGGTTAACAACTAAATATTATAGGGAACCCGAAAACCCCCTAGCAAAAAGGTTACACCTTAAAAAACACTTTTTATATAAAGTATGTAGTAAGTTAGGCTATACTATAGCTACTTATTACCGTAACGAATTCTATACGTTTTACTAGAGAACAGGCTACCCTATAAGGATTTGCCGTGAGTACCTTGCTGCCGAGGGCTTACTGAAAAGTCCCTAGAACTAGGTAAAGCCTAGGGCCACACAGCATAATAAAAATACCCTATAAGGGTTTACCACGAGTGCCTTATAAAGTACCTCGCTAAAAGTCCCCTAGAGCTATATTAAGCCTAGGAAATAGCCTACTAGTATATTTACCACAAACGCCTCACTAAAAGCTCGAGAGGTCCCTAGAGCTATATAGAGCCTAGGGCTATATAGTAATAAGAGGTCTAGAAGAGTCTACTGGTAAATATACGCCGATACCTCAGTAGCCTAATTAGCTATGAGAAACCTTAGATACCTAATTAGTATTTAAGAAGCCCTATAGAGAGTATTGCTATATACGGGAAAGGGTTAGATACCCTGGGATTTACCCTAAAGATTTCCGGTTAATATACTAAAGGGGTTAGATACTTTAGGTTTAGCCTTAAAGATCCTAGTTAATATACTGGATACCTCGTGGGTTAATATACTTATAGGAAGTACTATTTACTTAATATAGTAACGGGAGCCTTATATGTTAATATATATATAGGATGAATAACCCTTATACGTTAATATATGCGTGGGATGACCCTTATATATTAATACACGTGTGGGATGAACGACTCTTATGCGTTAATACACGTATAGGATAAACCTTTTTATTCTCTCAAATCACCAAATAATCGGCAAATAGCTGGCAAAGTTATTTCGAAAGCGGCTATGTAGCGTTTATAGGCCTTAGGGCCTAAGGCCTATAGAGGGGGGGATAGTTATAAGGATATACTTTATGGCTTATATGGAGAGCTGGGATAGCTAGGATCGGATTACTATATATATACGGATCACGTGATATGATGGCCTTAGGCTACCATAGGATAAAAGCCCTCTTATGGCCACCACTAGTTAGCCCACTAAGTTGAAGTCTTACAACCTACGGAGACCTACCTTTTACTGAATACTCCTTCCCTTGCCAGGCCTTTAGCCAATACCCTTATATTTTAAAACTTCTATAATTATATTATTATAATATTCTAAAATATTTAGTAACTAGTATTATAATAGTATATTAATATTAAANACTAGGAGTATTTATATCTATACAAGTATTATTTATAAGTTAGCTATTAGCTATAATTAAAAGATTATTTACTAATAAAAGTAAACTAAGTCCTATTATACTTATATAGAGATTATAAGTTAGCTTATATTAGTAGTAAAGAATTTCTATATTCGTAATTTAAAATCTCATTTTAGGAGTAAGTAAAGTTTAGTCAAGAAGATATTAAAGTTAAAGATATTAAAGTTATAATAGATATTCGAATAGAATACTTATAATGAATAATGGTTGAATATCTTAAGAAATTTAAATTAAATATAGTCATAAAAGTATAAAAGTATAAAGATATAAGGTTATTATAGAAAGAGCTATTAGTTATTTATTATCTATAAAAAAGTTAATATAGGATAAGTATATTAGTTATTATAACTATAAGGAGTTTGGCCTTAGATTAACTCGGGGCTAGCTATAGTAGTTAGTGGCGGGTAGGAGGGCTGAAGTTGTACTTTAGAGGTAATATGTCTACTAATAGTTATAGTAGTAAGCAAGTTATTAGTCCCTCCCCCTAATTATAATAATAACAAAATTAAATAAAAAACTTAGAAATATTAGGAGTATTTTCTAATTAATCAGAAAATCTAAACAATTTTTAAGTATTACTATCTTTTTTCCTATAAAAACAGAAATTTAAGACAGATAATAAGATTATAGAAGAAACCTTTTATAAAATATAAATAAAACGTTTAACTAGTATTTTTCAGAAAAGCTAAATTATAAATAAAGCTTTTAAAGTAGAAAAGTATATTACAAATAATATATTGAAGAAGTAGAATTTATACTAGTTAAATATTAAATACTAGTAATATCTCTATAAGCCCTATCCTATTTAAACTACTTGAAATACAGCCTCGCGCGGCACGCGTAGCCATATTAAGCTACATAGAATACACACCAGATTTTACCCCCTAATTATATATAATAACATCTATCAGGAATAACACACTCGAGTAGTAGAGTTTTCTCTAGAAGAAACCTCAACCATAATACTATCTCTACAAGCCTCGCCCTACTTAAACTACTTAAAATAAAGCCTCACGCAACATACTTAGCTACGTTTAGTTATATATAATATATACTAGATTTTACCCCCCTAATTATATATAATAATTAAGAGTCTTATAATACTAAAAGACTACTAGACTAAAAAATATATATTACGCTAAATCTATATATTTTAATAAGAAAAGCTAATAGCTCGCTCTCTACTACAACTATTAGTAGATATATTGCCCCCTGAAGTACGACTTTAGCCCTCCTACCCCCCCTACTAACTACTATAGCTAGCCTTTAGTTAATCCGGGGCTGAACCCCTCGTAGCTATAGTAGCTAGTATACCTACCCCGTATTAACCTTTTTAATAATAAATAACTAACAACTCCTTCCACGACAACTTTATACCTTCATACTTTTATACCTTTATAGCTATATATAATTCGAATATCTCAAGATATTTAATTACTACTAACTATAAGTACTCTATTTAAATCTTTATTATAACCTCGATATCTATAACCTTAATATCCCTACTAAGCCCTACCTACCCCCGAGACAAGACTTTATACTACTAATACAAAAGTTCTCTATTACTAATATAAGCTAACTTATAATCTCTATATAAACATAGTAGGACTTAGCCTGCTCTTATTAGCAAACGATTTTAATATATTAAGTATAGCTAATATATAAATAATACTTATATAGATATAGATATTTCTAGTATAGCTAGATAGCTTTTAAAACCTTTATAATTATAGTATTATAATACTCTAAAATATCTAGTAACTAATATTATAGTAGGGTATTAATATTGGAGTATTATCTAATTAATACCTAGTCGCTAATATTATTAGCTTAGTATAGTAGCTTATAGGATAACTAGATAATTTTCTTTTAAATATCTATAACCTACTTTTCAATTATAGTATTTAGAATAATTTCATTAAAGCCTAATTTGATATACTAATAGCTTTAGTTATAATAATTATAGCTAGATATCTCTATACTTATCTTATAATTATCTTTTTATAAATAGCTATATAGATTTCGAGGAAATTTCAATTCTATTATAAAAGTTATAGAAAAGTAATAGATTACGGAATGCCTAGTTTTTATATCTTAAAGCAAGTATTCTATTTTATTCTATCTTTAAGAAATTTAAAAAGGTTTTTAACCCTATAACCTTAGTAATTACTTTTAGCTATATATGTTAAGCCTTAGCTGGTCTCAATAAAACTCTCCCTAATTATTACCACGAAATCTTCTACTACTATAGAATTAAATATTAGAACTAGGGGTATAATTATCTATAGTAATAAGTAATTTCATTACTATTTTAACTAGTTGTAAGCTAGTATTAGCACGAATACTATTATCGGGTAAAACTTATAGATAAATCCATATATAAAGTAAAGAGCTTAGATATTATTCCAGGTACAGAGCAAAAGTAACCAAATATATTTTAACTATTAAGATATCTACTAAAAATACCCCTCTTTTAGTTCTTAAAAAGGCTAATTAGTAGCTTACCTAGTATAATACTTTTTAAGTAGAAACTAAAACCTATAATTTATAGGAGTATTTTAACCCTAAAATAATAACTTATTAAAACCTCTTTTTACAACCTCTTTAAAAATTTCTCTTAAGTAATTTTCCGAAAACTAAGTAGTACTAATAAGCCTAAGAAATATTTAAATTAACTATTCTTAGAAACTCTACCCCTAAAAAGATTAATTATAAGAAAAATTAATAACTCCTAGCTAATATTACTAAAGAGGTTTAAGTAAGAAATATTATAAACTTTATAGAGGAAACTTAAAAGCTTATATAGTCCTCTATAACTTCTATACTTTAAAAGCTCGAAACTACTAATATAAGTATTTACACTAAACTTACTTAATAAATTAGATTTTTAAGTATATAAGTAAAATATTATAATACTAGTATTACTATATAGAAGAAGATATAGTAGTATAAACTATAAACCTCTATAATTACTTTAGTATTATAAATAATTTATACTTTTAAAATACTACTATAATATACTATAAAATATTCTAGTCCCTAAGACTTAAGTAGTTTACTATAAAAGTAATAATTGAAATATAATTTCAAAAGTAGTAAAATACTATATATAAAGCTTAAATAGTTAATTATACTCTATTTATTACTAGAATACTATAGACTTATAATATTATAATTTCGCTAGTTTACTCGCCTATTAAAACCTATATATAAAGCTATATATTTATAATCTATAACTATTTAAACTTTATATTCCTAGATAAAATTATCTTAATTATTATGAAAACTTCTTAATACTTCCCTAAATCTCTCTAGTATAGTAAAATAAACTATAGTATTTTTAATATCTTAATAGAAACCCCTATTACTATTTTAAATACTTAAAGTAATAAGAGATATTTCTAGAACTCTAATAAGCTCCTATACCCTCTAAAATATAGTTTAAACTACCCTTTAATACGTAACTACTATATATACCTCTAGTTAGCTTATAAAGGCTAAATACTTAATACTTTAACTAAAAGAAAATCAAATAGTTACTTACCTTAAATTTAGACCTCTTAAGAAAAATTCAGAGCTTTAGATAATAATACTTATATAACTAGCTTTCTAGCTAAATTAGCTAGAATACTATACAATAAATATACTATAAAGAGAAACCTTAGTAATACCCCCTTTAAAACTCTTTAATCCTTAATTCAGATACTTTAGTTTATATTTTCTAGGATATTAAATACTTTATAACTTTTCGAGGAGCTCTAGCGGGAAACTATATTTAATATAATATAAAATCTATACTAATTCAAAGCTATAGAGATACTAAGATATTTATTTAAACTATAGAAAACAAAAAAGTTAAGCTATATTTCTATAATATTACCTTTTATACTATTCTAATAATAAACCTTATCTCTTTTTAGTAATTATAAAAATAAAATTACTAGTAAGATACTAGGCTAAATTACTTATCTTAATTATAGAGAAGTAATTACTATGAAATTATAACTATTAATATTTAATATAGTTAATAAGTCCTCGAATACTATATATTTTATAAAAGATTAATTATTTTAGCTATATAATTAATATAGTATAAACTTTCTCCTAGATATTACTAGTATTAGTAGTATACTATAAGTACTATTTTAAAACCCCTAAAAATAATAAAT
>RYZW01002684.1:0-11286 GCA_004367215.1 Colletotrichum trifolii
TAAACTAGTTATTACTAGTTACTATTTCTTAGCTTAGGATTATTATAAATCCTAGTTAAAATAAGAAATTAGTATTATTAGTAAAAGAACTATTAATAAAAGTATAAAAATATACTTTTAAGAAGTTAAATAATATAAAATTAAAATTATAGTTAAAATATTTAATTTACTACTTAAAGTACTTATTTAGAGTAGTAGTATTATTAGAAAAAAGTTATTACTTTTATATAATATATGAGAGGTCGAATAATGCTTTAGGTTAATATATTAAAGCGAAATATACCCCGCGTATATATTATTTAATATATACCTTCTTAAATACCTCAGGCGTAGTATAAATATCGAGGAATACTAGTTTTTACCCCTAGTATTTTTAATATAAGTAGAGGGTATCGCTATTGAGGCTTAAGATACCTCTATTAAATACTAAAAAAGTAATTACCGTGAAAGTTATCTTCAGCTTTACCTTAAATAAAGCTTTTTAGAGCTCTTTATCCTTATAGTATAAGAAAATAGTATTAGAGAAGCTAAAGGTATTATTAGTTTATATACTTATAAAGCTAAAGTTATTATTAGTGTAGTATAAGACGAGGAAGTATAAGTTATATATAAATATCTCTATTTATAACTATTCTTTATAATATTTAGAATAAGTTACTTACTAGTAAGTACTAGTTTTAATAAAGCTATATAATAACTTAATAATAATTATTATAGAATCTAGAAAATATTACTTTTTAAAGTAAAATAGTAAATTAGCTATAATATACTTTATAAGCTTTGTTTTAGCTTAGGTATAGGCTTAAGTAATATCTCGAAATTATATTATTATACTTTTATACTAGAGGAGAATTAGGGCTATAACTAAAATTAACTATTAGCTACTCCGTTGGATCGTCGGTAATTACATTAATATTTCAAACTTACTATTATTACTAAAGCTTTAGATAATAAAGTACAACTTCTTATATATTTTATTTATATTTGTATTCTTAATCTCATTAATAATATATAATTTAAAATACTTATAACTTTTATAGAAAATAACGTTAAACTTAATAATCTCAATAATACTATTAGTAATAATACTTTTAATTTCTTTTTAATAGATTTTTTAAATAGTAAACCTAGTATTATAATAATACTTTTTTTATAGAAAATAAGAGAGAGAACTATATCTAACTATTCTTGAACTATAAGGTATACTATACAATAAAGCTTATAATTAAATTTCTAAATTAGAGTAGTAATAAACTATTTTAGAAAGTTAAAAAATATATTATAGAAATTATTAATAATTCGGGCAAGTAAAAGGTTATTACTACTAGTAATAGAATTATTATTTTATATAATAATAGTATTTTATAGTATTTTCTAGGTATTCTAGGGTTTTTTAGGGATAATAATAGACGAAATCGGGATATTACTATAAAAGTATATATTTCTTAGTAATATTAGACTTCTAATAGTAACTTTAGTATTAGGATCTAGGATATATATAAGGTAATTATTAGTATTTAGCGATATTACTATTAATAATACTAGTAAGAATATTTAATTATTCTTAAAATATAGTTTTATAATTATAATTTAAAATTCTTAAAGATTTCGAGGGAGTTTAAGAATATATATCTTATTATAAGTAGTAATAAGGCGAAACGGGTTTTACTAGTTATATTTCTCTTATTATATATATATAAGAAATTAAAAAGAGGAGCTAATAACTCGCTTTCTACTACGACTATTAGTAAATATATTACCCCCTAAAATATAACTTCAACCCTCCTACCCCCCCCCACTAACTACTATAGCTAGCCCCTAGTTAATCTAAGGCTAAACCCCTCACAACTACAACTAATATACCTACCTCACATTAACCTTTTCACAAATAACAAACAACTAACAACTCCTTCTATAACAACCTTATACCCTTACACCCTCACACCCTCACAGCTACATATAATTCAAATATCTCGAGATATTCAATTACTACTAACTATAAATACTCTATTCAAACATTTATTATAACCTCAATATCTATAACCTTAATATCCCTACTAAGCCCTACCTACCCCCAAGACAAGACTTTATACTACTAATATAAAAGTTCTCTACTACTAATATAAGCTAACTTACAATCTCTATACAAGCGTAGTAGGACTCGGCCTATTCTTATTAATAAACAATCTTAATATATTAATCAATTACAACTAATAGCCAACTTATAAACAATACTCGCATAGATATAGACACTCCTAGTATAGCTAGATAGCCTTTAAAACCTCTATAATTATATTACTATAATACTCTAAAGTATCTAGTAACTAGTATTATAGTAATATATTAATATTAGGGTATTACTTAATCAACACCTAGTCCCCGATATCGTTAGCTTAGCATAGCAAATTATAAGTTAGCCAGATAATTTTCTTTTAAATATCTACAAATTACTTATTAATCGTAGTATTTAAGATAATTTTATTAAGGTTTATTTTAATAAAATAATAGTTTTAGTTATAATAATTATAGCTAGATATCTCTATACCTATTCTATACTTTTTCTTTTATAGGTAGCTATATAAATTTCGAGGAAATTTTAATTCTATTATAAAAGTATAGTATACAACTATTCTAGCCGCTAGACTTTACTGAGGATGGGATACGGAAAAGTGATAGATCACGGAACGCCTAGCTCTTATAAGTACTCTATTTTATTCTATCTTTAAGAGGTTCATAAAAGTTCTCAACCCTATAACCTTAGTAGTTATTTTTAACTATATATATTAAGCCTTAGTCTCGATAAAGTTCTCCCCGTACAAACTATTACTACGAGGTCTTCTACCGCTATAGGGTTAAATATCAAAACTAGGGGTATAATTATCCACAATAATAAGTAATTTCATTACTATTTTAACTAGTTATAAGCTAGTATTAGTATAAATACTGCTATCAGGTAAAATTTATAGTTAAATCTATATATAGGGTAAAGAGCTTAGCTACTATTCTAGGTATAGAGCAGAAATAACTAAATAAAAAATTAAAATAAAAAAACTACTATATATAAAATATTAAAACTATTATATATTACTAAAATTATATTAATAGTATATTTAGTATAAATATAGTAAACTACTTCTATTATTTTCTAAATAGTATAGGTATAGGTAATAATATCTAGGGAAAGAGTAGAGTTTTCTATAAAGTATAGGTATATATTAAAAATAAGTAATATAAATATAAAGCTATTTAGCTTAGTAGTATTATTAATTACTTTATATACTACTTAAAAATATACCTCTTAAGTTACTATAGGGACTTTATTATAATAAATCTTATATATTTAGTAGAGGAAAGTATAGTAATACTCAACTTTACTAATACTATTATATACTTCAATAAGTATTATTTAGACTATTAATCCTATAGTTTTTACTTCTAATCTGAATTCTTTAGATTAAAATATTATTCTTATATTAGTAGTAATAAAATCTAGAGAACTTTAGTAAGAATTAATTTAGTATATTTTAAAAGTTTTGTATATTATTTTTACTAAGATATTTAGTAAGAAGTAAGTAGTATTAAATACTATAGTAATATTAATAATATAGAAGACGGGGTAGCTATTGATATAGATAATATTAATAATTACTTCAAAGTTAAACTTAATATCCTCTTATATAGTAAAACGAAAGTAAGAAGGGGTAGTACTATATATCTAGTACTAGTAATAGTATTACTTAAGAGCCTCGAGAGTATAATATTTAATAGGATATCCTGTTTTAGTAAAGATATTATAGAGGTATATTATAGTTAAGTATCCGAATTAATAGTAAAGTCTCTATATTTCTAACTCTATAAAGTAGGTAGAGGTAAACGTTTTCTCCTTATCGAGGAATATTTATAAATACCCCTATTTTCGAATAATAGGTATAACTTTTTTATTTTAGCGAAGCTAGTTATATATATTGTTAAATATTATACTGAGGCGATCTATATTTATAAAGTAGAGTAAAAAAGGGGTATTATATAGTACTATATAAAATGTAATAATACTAAGTAGTATAGGAATGTTAACTATTCTAAATATTATAATCGGGGTAGTACTACTAAAGCGGATTATAACTAGTTTATTTTATAGAAGTATAAGGGTTATAGAAAAGTTAACTATTTATTTAAAAATTATAAACTAGAAGTACTTAGTAGTTAAGAAACTAGTAATACTTAAATTAGGTAAGATCTCTTGAAAAATAGTAGTTAAGTAATAGCTTTTAAGTATAAAAGTATATATAGGGGCTATATTTATATTCTTAGTAATCTTAGGAGTATTAGTATTCGACTTAGTAAAAATATATAGTATTATTTAATTTTAGAGGATTCGAGTAATTTTGCCTCTATCTATAGTAATAGGATATTTATCGAAATATACTATAAAGAATTACTTAGGGGTATTAGATATTATAAGGGTAATAGGGGTATAGTCTTCAAGGTTATATTATATCTAATACTAAGTAATAAGCTCTTTATACTTATTATCTCTCGAGGATACTTAGAAGTTATTATTAAAACTATTAATACTTCTATATTTAGCGAGAAAAGTCTAGTATACTATCTAAGTATATACTATTAAATTAGTAGTTAATTTATACTTATTATATAAAATATACTACTCCTCGAAAGTATATTTTATTAACTAATAACTTATTTTACTATATATATAGTATTTCTTATTAGTATAGGTATATATAGAGGCTAGGGGAAAGTAATATCTACTCTAAAGTAGTAAGGAGTAGCTAGAAGTATAGCTATAATTTTAAATATTAGTTTAAAATATATTATATATATAGTTAGTCTAAAACTACTGTTAAAGTATATTACTATTATCTCTAGTACTTTAAAAGTATTATGATTTTTAGAGTACTATAGTATTACTTATAATTAAGTATAACTAATTATAGAGATTCTAGGAAATTAATATAAAACTAAAAAATATTAACTAATATTCTAGTATACTATAGTATATACTTATAAGTTAGTTATAAAAAGCTTTATTAGTATACTAGTTAGCTTTAAATATTTTTTAGAAATTAGTAAGCTTTATAATAAGTATTTTAAGTATTTTTTTTACTCTAGTTAGAATTCTTAAATATTATATTCCTAAGAATAGTATTTTACTAGTTAGAGAAGTAAATCTAGTAAATCTTATTATTTTTAAAATACTCCTAAATATATATAGTTATCTAATTAAAATTAAGGTTTTAGCTATAGTATATAAAGTTATTAAAATAGAAATTAGAAGCTTAATCCTTTAGTATAATAGAGAATACTCTAGCTTATATATATTATAAAATACTAAATTTAAAATAATAATTATAAGAGATATTAACTTTAGTCTTGAGAATATTATATAAACCTCTACTATACTTTATACTTTTATTATACAACTTTATAAAATCTATAGTATATTTAGTAAACAAGTTTTCAAATAGAGGAGTAGGGGAAGTATAGGAGTAATATTCAGGATAGGGATATTATATATTACTATTATCTTAATATACCTCTTACTAATAAAAGGTTTCTATACTATTCTCCTAATAGTAAAAATTCGCTATACTATACTACTTAGGGATTAGTAATCCTACTAGTAGTAGTAGAAGTTATATATTATATATAAGTAATAGAAGAAGCTAAGTATCTCACACGAGTAGTTAAAAGTACTAGGTATATCGCATAAGGCTTTTAGATATTATCTAAGTATCAACTATAAGTATTACAACTATGCCCTCAAATTTAATAGTATAAAAAAACATCTTAATATCTTCTACTTTAAAGAAGTTATTAACTTACTTAAAATAATTTTTAATATTAATCTTAAAGCCTAAAATCTACTTCCTTATCTTATTAATTTTATTAAAAATCTAGAAAATAAAATACTTATTCTAAATAAATTAGTATAGTACTAAATAGATCTTCTTTCTTAATTTATTAATTTTAATCCTATAATTAATAAAGAAGTCTTAGAAATAACAGATAATATACTTATAAACAAGTTACCATATTATTACAGGCTACTTATCAAAATCTATCCTAAAATAGTTAAAGAGCTTATACTTATAGATCTCTTGATATTTATATTAAAAGATATAAAATACTATAAAAGTAGTAATAACTTTAGTATCTACTTACATAAAGTTATTATAGTTAATTTTAAAAGGTTTTCTAAATAGATCTATATTAATAAATAATTTAAATTAATCTAGGATTATATATTTACTACTTAGGGTTATCTAAACTATTACCTAAACTATTAATATACTAAAGTTTACCTTAATATTTAGATTAAGGTATAGTTTAGATATTTTAATAAAGGAAATATAGGAATATTAAAAAAAAGATAATTTTCAAGAAAGTATAGAAGTTTTGAGATATTATATAGGTCTCTTAAGTATAAGAAGTATAGGATATTATCAATCTTATATATTATAAATATCTAGTAGTACTCTAAAAAGTATTATATTTACTAAATATTCTCTAATATATATTAAAAAGTATTTTTTAAATTTACTTTTTTAATATTTCATAGAGTAAAATTAGTATATTAACTTAAAAGTATTTTACTAAGGATAAAAGTAAAAATAATATCTATAAAGTATCTAAGTTAATACTCACGATCTCGCCTTATATAAACCTTAAATAGGGTTTATAATTACTTCTTCTTATATAAAAACCTTATTAATCTATAGTATAGTAGTAATAGATAAGTTAATTATTAATTAGTATTAGTTTATCTAGAGGGTAATATATACTATATATAATCTCGTTATATAAGTATAAAAGGGTTCTGGTATTTATTATTATTCTTGTTATATTATATACCTATATATAGGCATATAAGGCTCTAGATCTATAGTATACTATAGTACTCAGCTACAGCTGGCGACAGGTGTTGCTAGGGGGGATGAGGGTGTACGGCTACGTATACCCTATACCTATAGGGCGTATGGACACGTATGCCGAATTGTGTATGGGGGCGTACGCGCCTCAGGCGTTAGCGCATGCCTTGCGGCATGGCGTTACCGACATAAACTCAGCCATCATTCATTGCAGTAGGCCCCCCCCTGGGGCAGCGTCTCCCAATGACTGGTCCTCACCCCACGACCTCGAAGCATCGCTTCCAGAAGCAAACAGGGAGTTTGACTCATGCGTCAAAGGAGCCACTTACACGCGGACTCCTCCTGAGCTGCAGCCGATCATAATGACAGCAGAAAATGACTTGCAAGGCTTACATGTTGTCGTCGCAGCGAGCGTGGCCCCCAATCAGCCCTTTCTCAGACATATCGGCCGGGGTAGACGAGCGCTAGCAGGAGGGCGACGAGAGGGGAGGTTTGTCCGAGATTGATAAAAGAGGTCAAGTGTCGGTAACGCCATGCCGCAAGGCATGCGTTAACGCCTAAGGCGCGTACGCCTCCATACGCAATTCGGCATATGTGTCTATATGCCTTATAGGCATAGGGTATATGTGGCTGTATGCCCTTATACCTCCCTGGTAATACCCGTCGCTAGCTATAGCTAAGTGCCGTGGTAGTAGTACTACACTGTAGATCTAGAGCTTTATATGCCTATATATAGGTATATAATATAATAATAATAATAATGAATACTAGACTTTTTTATACCTATATAATAAGATTATATATAGTATATATTACCTTCTAGATAAACTAATACTAATTAGTAGTTAATTTATCTATTATTACTATACTATAGATTAGTAAGGTTTTTATATAAGAAGAAATGATTATAACTTTTATTTAAAAATCCTAAGTAAGGTAAGAGATTATAAGTATTAACTTAGATACCTTATAAGTATTACTTCACCTTTATCCCTAGCGAAGTACTTGTAAGTTAATATACTAACTTTATTCTATAAAATACTAAAAAAGTAAATTTTATAAAAGATAACACCCTTTAGCGTATACTAGAAAGTATTTAGTAAATATAATACCTTTTAGAATACTACTAGATACTATAGTATATAGGATTTATAGTATCTTATACCTCCTATACTTGAGAGACTTATATAGTATCTCGGAACCCTTATCTTTTCTTAAAAATTATTTCTTTTTTAAAAAACTTTTTACCCCCCTATTAAAATATCTAAACTACGCCTTAAATTAAATACTAGGGTAAGCCTTAGTATATTAATAGTTTAGGTAACTATAAATACTAAATATGTGGTCCTGAAACTACTTAAGAAGTATATCAATATAGATCTCTTTAGATAATCCTTTAAGCTTAATTATAATAATTTTATATAAGTAAATATTAAAGAAATTACTATTCTTATATTATTTTATACTTACTAGTATAATTCTATGAAGATATATAATTATAAGTTTTTCGACTATTTTAAGATAGATTTTGATAAGTAGCTTATATTAATATGGGAATTCGTTAATAATAATATAATTAAGTATCTTCAAGACTATTTTATTAGCTATAAGGTAAATATTAAAATATTAAGAGAAAAAGTCTATTTTATACTATATTAACTAGTTTAATTTAAATATTTTAAATATTAGATTCTCGAGGAGTTTAATGAGGCTAAAAAGTATCTTATAGGCTTTAGGGTAAACTTTAAAAACTACTTTAAATAGGTAGAGAACCTCCTTGATATACCTAACTTTATAATACTTTCTTGTAGTATTAAGCTTAAGGCTAAAACTATAATACTTATAGTTAAAACTTAGTTAATATCTGAAAGTTTCGCGCGAGAGGCTTAGCCTCCTCCGCTACTCATATATAGTATATAACTTCTATTATTATTAGTAGGATTACTAATCCCCGAGTAGTATAGCGTAGAGACTTCTTACTAGTAGGGGATATACTAAGATAATAGTAATATATAGTATCCCTATCCTAAATATTACTCTTATATTTCCCCTATTCTTCTATTTAAAAACTCGTTTACTAAATATATTATAAACTTTATAAAGTTATATAATAAAGGTATAAAGTATAGTAGAGGCTTATATAATATTCTCAAGACTAAAGTTAATATTTTTCGTAATTATTATTTTAAACTTAGTATCCTATATTACGTATAAGCTAGAGTTTTCCTTATTATACTAAAAGATTGAGTATTTGATTTTTATTTTAATAATTTTATAAATACTAGTTAAAACCTTAATTTTAACTAGATAGTTAGGCGGGTTAAGGAGTATTTTGAAAATAATAAGATCTACTAGATTTATTTTTCTAACTAGTGAAATACTATTTTTAGAAATATAATAGCTAAGAACTTTAATTAGAATAAAAAGAAAATATTTGAGATACTTATCACGAAACTTACTAATTTCTAGAAGATATTTAAGGCTAACTAATATATTAATAAAACTTTCTATAACTAATTTATAAATATATACTATAGTCTACTAGAATACTAGTTAGTACTTTTTAGTTTTATACTAAATTCTTAGAGTTTCTATAACTAGTTATATTTAGCTATAAGTAATACTATAGTATTTTAAAAGTTATAATATTTTTAGAGTACTAGAGATAATAGTAATATACTTAAAGAATAGTTTTAGATTAATTATATATATAATATATTTTAAGGTAATATTTAAGGTTATAGTTATACCCCTAGCTACTCCTTATTACTTTAGAGTAGATATTACTTTCTTCTAGTTTTTATATATATTTATATTAATAAGAAATATTATATATATAATAAAATAAGTTACTAGTTAATAAAGTATACTTTTAAGGAATAGTATATTTTATAAAATAGGTATAAGTTAATTACTAATCTAAAAGTATTTTTTCTAGTAGTATACTAGACTTTTCTTATTTAATATAAAAGTATAGATAACTTTAATAATAATCTCTAAGTACTCCTGAGAAATAATAGGAGTAAGGAGCTTATTACTTAGTACTAGATATAATATGATTTTGAGGACTATATTTTTATTACTTTTATGATATCTAATATTCCTAGGTAGTTCTTTATGTTATATTTTGGCGAGTATTTTATTACTATAAATAGAGGTAAAATTACTTGAATTTTCTAAAATTAGGTAGTATTATATATTTTTACTAAATTGAATACTATCTTTCTTGAGATTACCTAGAATATAGATATAGCTTTTATATTTACCTTTATGTTTAAGGGCTATTATTTAACTATTGTTTTTTAAAGGATCTTATTTAATTTAGGTATTACCAGTTTCTCGACTACTAGGTACTCTTAGTTTATAGTTCTTAAGTAGATAGTTAATTGTTCTGTAATTTTTATATTTCTATAAAAAAAACTAGTTATAATCTATTTTAGTAGTATTACTTTAATTACAATACTCAGAATAGTTAATATTCTTATATTACTTAGAAGTATTATATTTTATATAGTACTATATAATACCCCTTTTTTACTCTATTGTATAGATATAAATTACCTTAATATAATATTTAATAATATATATAATTAGTTTTGCTAAAGTAAAAAGGTTATGTTTATTATTTGAAAATAGGGGTATCTATAGATATTTTTTAATAAGGAGAAAATGCTTACTTCTATTTATTTTACAGAATTAGAGATATAGAGACTTTACTATTAATTCGGATACTTAGTTATAGTATACTTCTATAATATCCTTACTAAAATAGGATATCCTATTAAGTACTATACTCTTGAGGTTCTCGAGTAGTACTACTACTAGTACTAGATATATAGTATTACCCTTTCCCGTTTTTATTTTACTATATAAGAGGATATTAAGTTTAATTTTGAGGTTATTATTAATATTATCTATATTAATAACTATTTTATACTCTATATTATTAATACTACTATAGTATTTAATACTACTCATTTCTTACTAAATATTTTAGTAAAAGTAATATAAGAAGTTTTTAAAATATACTAGATTAACTCTTGCTAAGGCTTTCTAGATTTTATTATTACTAATATAGGAATAATATTTTAATCTAAAGAATTTAGATTAGAGGTAAAAATTATAGGATTAATAGNAGTTTAAATAGTATTTATCGAAGTGTATAATAGTATTTGTAAAGTTGAATACTATTATATTTTCTTCTACTAAATATATAAGATTTATTATAATAAAGTCTTTATAGTAACTTAAGAGGTATCTTTTTAGGTAATATATAAAATAATTAATAA
This sequence comes from Colletotrichum trifolii, assembly GCA_004367215.1. Taxonomy (NCBI): domain Eukaryota; kingdom Fungi; phylum Ascomycota; class Sordariomycetes; order Glomerellales; family Glomerellaceae; genus Colletotrichum; species Colletotrichum trifolii. The sequence goes on from RYZW01002684.1 coordinate 11,180, forward strand.
TACTATTAGGCTAAATAGCCTTATATTTATATTATTTATTTTTAGTATATATTTATATTTTATAGATTACTCTACTTTTTTCTTAAATATTATTACTTATACTTATA
>RYZW01002685.1:0-11281 GCA_004367215.1 Colletotrichum trifolii
TAAGAAACTTAATTAAGTATTATCTAAATATAAGGTTATTAATATACTAAACCTATTAAATATTACTTTAAATATCCCTATAAATATCTATTTAATATTTTATATTAACTTTATTAAATAAATAGAGGATAACTTACTACTATTATAATAGTATATAAATATATAACTTAATCTTATCCTAGTTCTAACTAGAAAAAATAGTAAAACTTATAAAGAATATAATATTAAAGAGATACTAGTAGTAAAGAATATATTTAGGTAATAATTTAACTATAATATATTAGTTAAATAAAGAAATTATAATACCCTAATATAAGAACTTTTAAAAACCTTTACTAATAATAAGATTATAGTATAATTTAAATTATAATATAAAAATATTAGAGAGAATAATAGTCTAATATTAATTTACTAATAGTAGAAAACTATACAAATTATAAATTAAGTAATATAATAGCTCCTAAGAAATATATATAAGTATTTACTAGACTTACCTTTAAAATATTAAATAAATAAATTAGTATTATCTTATATTCCCGCTTAACGTAGTAGTTTAACGTCTAGCTAGCTCTTACTATTACGGTAAGAGTAGTAGGTTCGAATCCTGCGGCAGGTAACCGCGACTAGTAGCTACGTACTTTCCGATTATATAAACTAATTATAGTAACCGCTACTAGCTATTAACACTTACTACTATTACTTTTAATAGCTAGTAACTATTAATAGTAGCTAGTAATAGGTACTACTAGCTAGCTAGTATCTAGTATCACATAACTATAATCTTTAAAGAGTAACTATAACGGATATAGGCCTATATATATCTTCTATATTTACTAGCTATCGTATTAACTAACTATATCTTACTACTTAAGGTTTTCTCTATTTAAATAGTTCTTCAGAACTAGTAGTATCTAGTAGGTAAATGAGGTAAGAGCTGATAACTAGGTATAACTACTTTTAAAGGGTCCCGGAGAGGTATATAACTTTAAATAGATCAGAGACCTTCAATACAACTACTATATTATCTTATATCTCTTTACTACCCTAGAATTCCTCTTCTATATTATTATTATCCTCTTTTTTTTCTTCCTTATTATTAGGGATATTAATAGGGGATACTTATTTATAAGTAAAGTATTATTAATATTAAGCTAGAAAAGTAATAGTATAGTAGTAATAGATAGGTAAACTAGTTTTAATAAAGCTAAAAATATAACTATAATATTTGTAAAGTATAGTATAAATACTAGAGTATATTATAGTACTTTACTATAAAGAAGTTAGTATAGTAAAAATAAAGAAAGAGAAAAGGGGAGATTTATTATTATTTATATAATACTACTAAAGTTAATAATAATTTACTTAGGGGTAAAAATAAAAGTAGAAATAAGAGTACTTTTAGTAAAAGAAATAAGAATAATAAGTATAATAGTAATATAAATAGGGGTTTTCTATTAAGTATAATAAAAGTAGTCGTTATAGTACTAGACTATAGTAGAAAACTTAAGTAAGAGGATAGTAGTATAATAGCTTTTTATATTACTTTTTTCTTAAAGAGCAGTAACTATAGGGGAAATAATATATTTACTAATAATAATAAAGTTATCAACTTAGTAGCTAGTAATATATAATTTAGCGCTTATAGTAAAAAAGTAAAATCCCTACCTATACTTACTTTTTGATTTCAAGTACTTATAATAAGATTAGCTATAACCCTACTTATAGGAGTAAGTAATACTACTCCTGTTTTACTTCAAATAATAATTCAGGCAAGTATTAATAACTATTTCAGGGGGTTAGTTATTATTATTATCGGAATTACCTTTAATAATATAACTACTATAAGTATAAGTAGTAGGCTTAGAGGGGGTATAGTAGTAAAAAGGGTTATTATTAGGAAGGCTAGATCTAGTAGTAGTAGTAGTTAATATAATAATAAATAAAATATAAAAAAGGAAAGAAAGTAAAATAGTAGTAAAATAGTAGTATTATAATAAGTATAGGATAGGAGTTATATAAAACTAGAAGAAAGAAAGTAAAGTTATATATAGGAAAAAAAAGATTTCTTATAAACTAATAGAAGAAGGAGTATAGTATAGGATTACCCGGGGTAAATATAATATAAATCTTCTTACTAGTAGGACTATCTAATATCAATAGTAACTAAACTTTCTTATTAGTAAGATTATCTAATATTAATAGTATTTAAAGAAATTATCTTAAATAGATTTCTCTTACTAGTTAAGCTAATTTAGGTAATTAAAAGTTATAGTTATATTATTTGGTTACTTTTGCTCTGTACTTAGAATAGTATCTAAGCTCTTTACCCTATATATAGATTTATCTATAAATTTTACCCGGTAATAGTATTAGTAATAAAATAGTAAAGTAATAGAAAGTATATTATAGACCTAAGTTTTAAAACTTATATAGGATATTACTATTAAGGTTCCGTATAACTACTACCCCTATAGTCTAGTAAAGAGTTTTCACCCTAAGTATAAACTCTTCAAATTCATTATAATACTATTAAAGTACCACTTAGGTACCTCTCGTAACTAGTTTCTAATACTAGTAAGTTAAAAAGAAGAAGTTTATATAACTAAATATATATAATACTCTTATAATAAATATTATATTAGCTAATATAAATAATTAAACTTCTTTAAAATATATCAGATAATTTAATTATCAAGTTTTACTTAATTTAATAGAATAGATCTCGAGATTCGATAGAGAAATATAAGTAATAAAATCCTAGGCTTATAACTTATTAAAAGGTAAGTAGATAACTAGCCTATATGTAGTAAAGTAATACTTTACATTAAAAGTATATTTACTAAATATTCCCAGGAGAAGAGAAAATAAAATAAAAACGTAAATGATAGTTATATAAAGTAAATAAATATTATAGTTAGTTAATCTAAATAGAGATTAAAAGATAGTATAGAAGCTTTCTTTTATAGTACTATATTTAGTTCTAGAATATTCCAATTAGTAATTATTAGAGTATTCTAGTATATAGGCTTATGTAAGTAATTACGAATACTAAAGTTAATTATTAGCAAATACCCTATAAGCAGAACGAGGTGGAATATTCCAGAGAATATTCAACGGTAAGTCGAGTACTACTATAGGGTGAATACCTATAGCTTAATATTTCAATACTTAGGTATTCCGACATAATACTAGAAGTATTTGTACAAATTATTAAATAGTTTAAAACTAGTTTATGTTTAAAGAAAACAAGATTATGTTTTTTAAGTAACTATTTTATAGTAATAGAATAGTTAATTAAGCTAGATTTATAAGTCTAGTTTAGATTTATATGTTAGATTTTAGTTCTATTGAGAAATAGATTTTCTGAAATAATACTAGTATAGAAATTTTGAATATAAGTAATATTATTTTATATTAAATCTAGTATATTTACTATAGAATACTATAGAAAGCTTAGGATTCTAATAGATATTTACTAGGATTTCCTACTAGAGATTACTAGAATTTCCTATTAGAAATTCCTAGGATTTCCCTAGAAATATCTCTAGAATTTCTCTAGGATTTCTTCACAGAAATACTATAGAAATCTAGGTAAATTCTAGATAGAAGAATTGAGGAATTATTAGCTTTCATACTATTATTTTACTAGTACGAAAGTATAATAATATCTTTCTTTTTTAGACTATTAGGAATATTCTTAATAATTTTCTTATTTTATTTGATTATAAGGAAATTAGTTAAACTATATTAAACTATATCTATCTTCTTATTTAAGTTGAAAGATTCTTTTATAAAAAGGTTTATCAAATTAGTAAAATAGATAACTTTATAGTTGTTGAAAATTATATTCCTCGAAATTAAGTAAAGTTTTTAAATAGTTAGGAAGATGTTTAGAGAAATTATTATTACTTTTTTAAGAAGAATAAGATTAAGACTTATATATATTAAGTTAGAAAGTATCAGTTATTATTAGATTTACTATTGAAAAGAGTCATTCACACATTTAAAATATTTAACTGTATCTTTATAGTTTTATCAGTATATTTCTTAGAGTTTGATTTTCTTTTAGCTAACTTCTAGTATAGAATATGTAATTCTAAGTTATGTATTCTATTTGTAATACTATTTCAAATAGTAACTATTATTTGAATATTTAGGAATCTAGTATATAAGTTTATAATAGTATATTCAATATATAATCTTGTAGAAAATATAAGGAGTTTCTGAAATCATACAACTCTTTTATTTTAGTTGAAAATATACTATTTGATTCTCTTATGGAAGTAATTAGTTTAAATAGTATCATACCATAGTCTTTTAATAAACCTTTATCAGCATAAAATAGAATAGAGAAAAAGTCTCTATCTTTAGCTAGAATTTTGATTTCCAAATTTAGAACTTCCTTTTTAGAAATATTCTAATATTAAATTATAGTTTGATAAGGTAAGATATATTAACTAAATATTTAAAGTTAGTTTTTACTTGCTTGATATAGTAGCTTAACGTCTAGCTGGCTTTTATTATTTCATAGTAAGAGTAATAGATTCGAATCCCATAGCAAGTAACCATAACTTGTAGCTACGTGTTTTCCGATTATATAAACTATATAGTAACCGCTACTAGTTATTAGCTTTTACGACTAATAGCTATTAATAGTTAGTAACTATTAATAGCTAGCTAGTAGTAAATACCCCTAGTTAGTAGTATTAGTATTACGTGACTATAATTTTATAATAAGTAACTATAATAGATATAGGTATACATAACTTTCTATTTATTAGCTATAATCTTTAACTAATTATATTATTACTACCTCAAGTTTCTTTTATTTAAATAGTTCCTTAGTTTTAGTATTATCTATTAAATATATAAAGCAAGAGCTGACTACTAGGTATAGCTTCGTTTAATAGGTTCCTGAGAAGTATATGACTTTAAATAGACTAGAGATCTTTAATATAATACAAAACTTATTTTCTAATTATAAAGGTTTCCTAGGAAGAGCTAATAGCTCGTTTCCTACTATAGCTATTAGTAGATATATTCCCCCCTAAAATACGACTTTAGCCCTCCTACCACCTACTAATTACTATAACTAGCTTCTAATTGATCTAAGGCTTAACCCTTTATAATTATAATCACTAATATACTTACCCTATATTAACTATTTCGATAATAAATGACTAATAACTCTTTCTATAATAACCTTATACTTTTATACTTTTATATTCTTATATTTTTATTACTATATATAATTTAAACGACTTAAAACATTTAATTAGTCCTAGCTGTATTCTATTTAAATATAAAAATAAACAAATAATGGAGTATAAAGTTTGAAAGTAGGTTATCGAAAAATATGTTTTATTTAAACTAAAATAAAGTATTCGAACGTATATAAATAGAATAATTATACTTTATATAAGCTACTAGAGTTATATAGTAAATAGTTGAATTATATAGTCGTTTTAGTACTATATTTATTCTTTCATACTTCCCTAGTAGTAGAACTGCTAGAGATACCTTTATATTATTCAAGTAATATACTAAATAAATCAAATAAAGTAAATAGTTCCTAAAATGGATCTTTGAGTACTTAAATAAAGGAAATTAATAGAGTTATTATAATCCGTTATATATTTAACTGTTTTTATATATATAAATAAGAGAGATTAGTTAGCCTTTTCCTATATTACTAGTAATCTAATTTTTTTATATATTATAAATAATTTATTATTAGTTTTTAACTTACTAGTTTTCTTTCTTCTCCTCTATACTAATATTTTTAATAGTTATTTTCTTATATTCAAAATAGTATATTTTATTAATATAGACTTTATATATTAGCTTTAAATATAATAATATATACTAGTTATTATTAATATTCTAATTATAGAATAAGCCTTTTAAGTCTATTAAGAATGATATCATTAAACTTGAGGACTTTTCTATTAGAGTTGAGAAATAAGTCATTAATACTAAAATAATAAATATAATATTACTATTAATTTTCTAGAGTATTTTGTATCTTTTTTAACTAGTAATCTAGTACTACTTTTCGCTTATTATATCTCGAAGCTAGAATAATTACTTTTCTATTATAAATTTAAAAGTTATAGAATATGAATATTTATATTTATTCCAGTTATTTTCTGTTTTTATTTAATTGATAAAGATAATAAATCTCGAATTTAAAATACTTTTGTGTATTATTTTTGAGGAGTTTATTTTATTTCGTTATTTTTAGCTATTTGTGTTTCTTTTGAATAACTTAATCCTTATTATTTCTTTTTATTTTCTTTCTCTTTTAATCCGTTTTTTACTTTTAGTAATTTTATTTAAGGGTATTCTACTTTGAGATTCAAGTTTAGTATAATTCTATTAAGGATACTAATTGTATTAGTAGTTTGTTCTTCTTTGACGTAGTAGTTTAACGTTTAGCTGGCTCTTACTGTTATGGTAGGAGTAGTAGGTTCGAATCCTGCGGCGGGTAAGTATAACCGGTAAGTATATATATATATATGTTTTCCGATTACGTAAAATATATATAGTAACTACTACTAGCTATCAGCTCTTGCCGCCTACTGTTAACGTTGATAGCTAGTAACTATTAATAGTAGTAGTATATAATAAGTATTACTAGCTAGCTAGTATTAGTATTATATAACTACGATCCTTAAAGAGGAACTACGACCGATAGATATAGGCCTATATATACCTTCTTCTATTTATTAGCTATTATATTAACTAACTATATTTACTACCTAAGGTTTCCTCTGTTTAAATAGTTCAATAATAGATAGGCCTATATTTTCCCTATTTATTACTTATTATATTAACTAACTATATTTACTACTTAAGGTTTCCTCTGTTTAAATAGTTCCTTAGTACTAGTAGTATCTATAGGGTAAATAAAGTAAGAGCTAATAACTAAGTATAATTACCTTTAAAGGGTCCCGGAGAAGTATATAACTTTAAATAGATCAGAGACCTTTAATACAACTACATATTAGTAGTTTGAATTTTTAGTTATAATATAAAAGTTAATTATCTTAATTAAAGTTATTTATTTAGTTATATTTCGAAGAGGTCTCTAATTTAAAGGTATATTTATTACTAGTTCTAGTCACAAAACGTACTAAAATACTTAACTTTAGTGGTATTAGTAAAGAAAGAGCTATTTTAATAAAGAAGGTTGTTATCATTACTAGTTTGAAATGCTTTTATAGTTATCTAAAGAAAGTTTTTATTTTAAAGTCTCTATTTAATAATAATAAAAGATCCTTAGCTAGTAACTTTGAAGTAGAAGATATAGTATTTAAAATTATTAGTAATAAGGATGAGAAATTCAAGATTATTATAGATAAAGAAGATAATAGTAAAGAAAATACTAAATAAATAATTAAGTTACCTAAAAAATACTTAAAGACTATAGTTAGTATAATAAGAAAGTTTTCTTATATTAAATATTGAGACATTTCTTTAGAGATTAATAATCTTAGATATTAACTTAAAGTTACCTAATCTTAACTAATAAAGCTTAGTAATAAGTTTACTATTCTAAAGAAGATTTTAACTAAATCTGTTTTTTCTAAGAAAAGTAAGATTACTAAAAATATAAAGATTATTTATTTTAAATAAAAGTTATTAGAGATTTATAACTAATCTAAACTATTTTATATATAGTATATTAGTTAAGTCTTTCTTTCCTAAGGACTTTATTTTTATATTATTAGTATTAGTAGTAAAAATTTAGTTTCTAATTACTATTACTAGTATAAAATTAGTTAAAATGCTATATATCTACTAGTCTTAAACTAGATATATAAAATATTTAAAAAATACTTAGAAATCCTATAGATTCTAGATACTAATAAGGTAAGTATTATAGCTTAAGAACTTTCATTTAAGTTTAATATTTCTTAGTTAAAAAGTAACAAGGTTAGTAATAGGAAGAAACTTGTTATCTTAAGCTATAATTAAAGTAATAGAAAGATTTTAAAACTATTTTTATTAAGAACAGGGTTACTTTAGACTCTATTACTAGAACCTATATAGTTAAATAATTTCTTCTAGTTTAGGTATTTTAATTTCTTATTATTCAAGCTCCTTAGTTTATACTACCTATCTAGCTAGTTTTAAGTAGTTATATTTCTAGACTTTTAGTAATTATAACTAGCTTTCTAGTTAGCTAAACGCCTATACCTTAGCTAGTTCTAAAAGAGTTTGGAGTTTATAGTTATAGTTATAATATTACTAGTTTCGGGTATTTCCTTTAGGATAAGCTTAGGTTTTTATTTTTATTTTCTTTAGGAGTTATAATTAGTTTTTAATATTTATATAGTTTAATTTCTATATACTTCTTATAGTATCTTACTTATTTATTTAAGGTTTTAAGTTTCAATAGTTAATACTTAACTAGATAAAAGCGTAACTAGAAAGCTTTATTTCCTAGGAATAGTTAGAAGAATTCTATCAATTTCTCTTTTATTATATTACTACTACAAAAACTCTTTATTAAAAGTAAAGATAAGTCTACGTTATTTGAATATATATTTAAGTAAATAAGAAATTATTTCAGGTAGTTTCTTTTATTATTTTAGCTAGCTTTAAGAGTATTACTTCTAAATCTATAAAGCTAAGAAATATTTTAAACTATTTAAATTTCGCTTAAGTTAGATCTTTCGTATGTTTATCTACTAGTATTATATTTATAGGTATATAAATTACTTTAAACTGTTTTCTAAGTATTTATAGTAATATTATATCTATTAAATATCTATATATTAAAATCTAGTAGATACGTATTTATTATCTAAGATTACTAGCTTAATTATTTAGTAATTATTATAATAGATTTTCTAAATATTTCTAAGGTTAAGTTTGATATTTTAAAATAGTCTTTTTAGTATTATAGTTTCTTTTAAAGTATATTCTAGGCTAAGAAGTTCTATTTTAGGTATCAATACTTTTATAATATTCTATTAAGGAGCTTTCTATTAGATTAGTCTTTTAAATAGAGAGATTAAATAGTCATAATTGAATGTCTAAGTTCTTTAATAGTTTATAAATAAAGTATTTCTAGTAATTAAAAGTATTTAAAGTATTTTATTAATATTTCCTAAGCTTCTAAGTTATAATATTAAGAATCGTATTGTATGGAAATATTAAATTATATAGCTTATAGTATCCTAATATACCTAAAAAAGATTTATTTAGTATTTTTAAAGTTGAAGATATATAAAAAAGGTATTTAGTTTTACTATAATAGAAGTATAAAGAATGAAACTAATTTTTATTTAGTATATATAAGTATTCTAAAATATAGTTTAACTAGTATTTATAGTAAGGTTATTACTAGAAATAGTAGTATTAGACTTAAGTTATAGTTAATATTACAGTAATTAGCGATTTTAGTAATATATATATTATAAGCTAAGTAAATCTTTTAATACTTATAATTTCTAATTATTTAAATTCCTAGGAAATATTTAATAAGATTTTGTTTTTTAAGTTTATAAGTATATTTAATACTTTTAATAATCTCGAAAGTTTTTTTTTAGTTATTTTATAATATAAAAGAAGAATATTATTTATATAGAATAGAATAAAGATATTTGAATTTCTATTTTTAAATTAATAAGGTTTTTCTAGGTATAGTTAGAAGCTTGATAATTTAAAGGTAGTATAAAAAGTTTTATATTAAAGAAAATATATATCTTGAAGTTTATAAAAGATATATTTGAGTTCTATATAATATTCTATAACTGTAAATGTTGGTTTATCTAGAGGGTAACGTATACCGTATATGATTTTGTTATATAAGTATAAAAGGGTTTAGTATTCGTTGTTGTTATTTTTATGTTACGTGTTTATACGTAGGTATATAAGGCTCTAGATCTACGGTGTGCTATAATACTTAGCTATAGCTAGCGACAGGTGTTGCTAGGGGGATAAGGGTATATAGCCACGTATGCTTTATACCTATAAGGCGTATGGATATATATGCTGTATGCGTATGGAGGTATATGCGTCTCAGGTGTTAACGTATACCTTACAGCATAGTATTACCAATACTAGTAACCTTTTCTTTTTACTATACACCTTATATACTTCTATTTATATGTAAAGACTAGTGCTAAAAATGCTATAATTGTGTGCTAAAAATGCTATTAAGATAGTACTAATAATAAGCATAAATAGTATTAAAAGTGATCCCTTTACCTTTTGTTTAATAATATCTAAATACTTATATTGTTTATTCTACTGAAGTTACTTATTTTTCTATTTAAATAGTTATATGGTTTGAATTAATAAATCTCTTGAGGGTATAGTTTAGTATGCTTTTTGCGAAAGTATTAGCGATATTGTTATCTCTATTAATCTACTATACTTCGTAGAGCTTATAGTATTTATATAACTACTTTAATATTATAATATTAATTATTAGGTATTTCTCTTTAGTAGTACTGAGTTTTATGAGGTATTTATAGAGTAAGTATAAGTTAGTATAGATAATTATTGGGATATAAGGGAAGTTTTAGTATTTAAGGATTTTCTTAAGTATTATAATAATAGTATAAGTAAAGTCTATATTAGCTACTATAGTATAAAGCTTTAAAATAAGTATATTTCTAGTAATCTTTCTATTTTTAGTAGATAAATAGTAGATGAGGTTACTATCGAGGTTAAACTAGCTATTACTAGTTATTATTTCTTAGCTTAGGATTATTACGAATCCTAGTTAAAATAAGAAGTTAGTATTATTAGTAAAAAAACTATTAATAAAAGTATAGAAGTATACTTTCAAGAGGTTAAGTAATATAAAGTTAAAATTATAGTTAAGGTATTTAATTTACTACTTAAGGTATTTATTTAGAGTAGTAGTATTATTAGAAGAAGGTTATTATTTTTATATAGTGTGTGAGAGGTTAAATAATACTTTAGGTTAATATATTAAGGCGAAGTATATTCTATATATATATTATTTAATATATATTTTCTTAAGTACCTTAGGTATAGTATAAGTATCGAGGAATACTAGTTTTTGTTTTTAGTATTTTTAATATAGGTAGAAAATATTACTATTAAAATTTAAGATATTTCTATTAAATACTAGAAGAGTAGTTACTATAAAGGTTATTTTTAGCTTCGCCTTAAATAAAGTTTTTTGGAGTTCTTTATCCTTATAGCATAAGAAAGTAGTATTAGAGAAGCTGAGGGTATTATTAGTTTATATACTTATAAGGCTAAAGTTATTGTTAATATAGTATAAGATAAAGAA
>RYZW01002686.1:0-11280 GCA_004367215.1 Colletotrichum trifolii
AAATACTAAGTATAAGTATAATAGTCTAAACTTCTATAGACTTAATAGACCTAACCTCTTTATTCATAGCTTAAATCTAGTTCTTACTATCTGAAGAACTTATAATATTAACAAAACATCAGGAGTTCTAAGAAAGTATTTATAAATAGAAAAGACAAAGGAGTATAAAACTCTCTATTCTATTTTATAAATACGTTATTATTAAAGTTATATTAGTTGAAACCAGTATAAAAGACTAGAGAAAAATAGTTTTAAACTAAAAGAAATATATTCTCTTTAAATAAATAACTTTTATAGTTTTTTCTTAACTTATAACCTAGAGAAAGAAATTCTATAGAAATAGTAGACCTTTTAAGAATATTCTAATTATTACTTTCTATAAAACTATTAAGATAAGTTATAGAATAACTACTTAGTTCTTTAATAGAATAAGGAACTAAACTATTACTATTTATAACTTTATCGGGAAAAAGAGATAAATTAGTATTTTGAATAAGGACTTTACTAGATATAACTTTTACTAGATTCGAAAAAGATTAAGAATGAAGTTAGTTAGGCTTATTCTCTATACTGAATTAGCTAGGCTTAGTAAATACTAATAAAACGGTATTATTAAACAGGTTAAATCTTCTTTAAATTAAGAATCACACTAATTCTCTAAAACTATAATATCTCTAGACTATATAATATTTCGAGATTGAAAATCCTAAACTAAATAAGTATCAAAACTATAGGTAACTATAAAACCTTTTTTTAACTTAAAATCTAACTTCTTAGAATACTTATACTTAATCTTATAATAATAGAGACTTCTCTATACTATTATATTAGAAATAAAAAGTTTCCTTGTACTCTTTAATTTATAAAGAGTTTTGAACATAATATAGGAATGTAGTATTCTATTATATAGATATATAGAAACTTAAATAGCTAAACCCTAAAAATAAAATAAAAAGCTAGAGTTATAGAGAAAAGCTCTAGCTTTAATAATATTGGTTCTAATAGCTTTCTCAATCAACCTATTTAGTTTATAAATATATAGTAGTCTCATATTATAAATAATACTATTATTCAAATAAATAATCTTTATTCTTTTATTTGAGAATTTAGTACTACTATTAGTATTAACCTCTTTAATTCTCTTATTATTATTATTATTATTATTATTAGTTATATTAATAAACTCTTTAAAAGCTGAAATAATTTCATTAGAACTTTTAGTTTTAATAGTTCTCCCTAGATAAATCAACTATACTATCTATGAATAAGATAAAGTAAAGTATTTATAGTAATTATAAATTTCTAGAGTAATAGGTCTATATAAATCTAAACTAATATAATTAAGATATTCAAACTTCTTAAAAGTATTCGAATCTTTATTTACTTTATTAGTAAACTTGCCTTTTAAGTAGGTTTAATAAGTAAGTGGTTTATTACTTTTACTATATTAATAACTAATATTATTAATAGTATTCTTAATTAATTTAATAATATTACTCATATACCTTATACGGTTATACTAGAGTTTCAAGTTAATAATATTCTTATTAATAATTAAAAGAACTAAGTCTCTATTATTATTAATAGGAATACGGAACTTATATAGATTATTAACCTTAATTCTAATAAGTAATAACTTATTTCTTTTAATATCAAAAAGTAGAGGTTTATTATTAAAGAAGATATATGAAATTCTAATAGAATTAAGTTTTGATTAATTTAATAGATTAATACTTAATTATGGTATGAAATAGATATTACTTAAAAAATATTCAACTTTATCAAGAGTAATATTTAAGTTACCTTTTAGAGTTAAAATAATCTCTTTAGTATTTTCTTACCTAATAGGTTTCGGAATTCTTGTTTTATTAGATAAAGATGTATAATTCTTAACTATATAAATAATAGTGCTAATATTAATATAAAAAGAACTTATTTTATCTTATTATCAAAACTCCTAGTTTCTTAAATCCTTTGAGAAATTACAAAACCTAAAAATATATTAATATAAAGACTTTTCCCTAAAAGAAGTTGAATTATAGTTATGTTTTCAAATTTAATACTATTTACTTTATCTTCTTCTTCTTTTTTGATAGAAGAGTTAAGTTATATAAGATCTTTAGAGATCTTTTTAATAACTAGAGTATCTAAAAAAGTAATATTAATCCTTTCTAAAGAAGTCTTATCTTTTTTCTTTTTTCTTATAGATGAAAAGTCTTTTTTAGATTGAATTGAATTAAGAAACTCCTTAGGATAAAGACTAAGATAGTTTTCTTTAGCATAATTAGTTTTCCTATAATAACTATAGAAAATACTTTTCTCTTTCTTCTAAGGTTTCTTAGTTTTTAGTTATAGTTTAGAAACGTTAATTAAGTTTTAGAACTTTTTCTTTGTAGTAAGGTTAACTGTAGAAGTATTATGTTTTATCTAACTTTATCTAATAAATTAGAGAGTAGAAAATCTAATTTATAAAACTCCTTATTACTTTTAAAACTCTAAATTACTAAGGTAATAAAACCTTTATAACTTTTATCTAGACTATTTAGGATATAAGTTATAATTGCTTAATTAAGTAACTTAACTTTATTAAAAGATAGGCTATTAATAAGTTCTTTAATTTTATTCAGAAACTCTTCTATAGACTTAAAGTTATTAATAGTTATATTAAAGAATTCTTTATAAGTAAAAAACTTATTTCAAAACCTATTTAGTTTATAGAGTTTTTTAAAATAGTTAAATACTATAAAAGTATTAAAATTATTCCTAATAATTCTTAAAAAGCTGTCTTTATAGTTTGATTAAATATAGTTTAAAGCTTTTTTAAGCTTTTTTATATTTATTAGTATTATCTATAGAAATAAGCCAAGTTAAATTAATATATATATCTTTACTAATAAGTAAAACCTTTATATATATAGACTAAATACTATAATTCTGAGTTTCTTTTAACTTAGGAATAAAGATGAATTTAGAGTCGTCTATTTTATCTGAACGTAATTTTAATAAGTAAAGTAGTTATTTAAGAAAGAATTAATCTAGATTCTATGAATAGAATTAAAATATTTAGAGACTAAATCCAGTAAATAAACTGTTAATTAATAGATTAATAAAGCCTATAGCTTAATAGTTGAATTATAGGATCAATACTATAAAACTAGTATTTAAATCTTATAAAAGATATCTTTTTATAGTTCTTTAGTAACTATAACTCTAATTTATAAAATTCTAGGTTAGCCTAAAGAGATTCCTAATTTATTAAATTTCTAAGAAATAACCTATGATTTCCTAGTTTATAAAGTTTCTAAGAAATAATTTATAAAAGTTCCTAGTTTATAAAGTCTCTAGGAGAAAACCTATAAAAATTCCTAGTTTATAAAATCTCTAAGAAATAACCTATAGCTTCCTAGTTTATAAAGTTTCTAAGAAATAATTTATAAAAGCTTTAGAAAACCTCTAAATATAAATAAGATTTTTAATCTCTACTATTTAACTATTTCTTTTACTAGCTTAGTAGTAAACTTATTATTCTAACTAGTATAGTCTCCTTATACTCTTTTAGTCTAATTAGCTATATAGTAGTTATAGAGAAAAAGAAAGTTTTAAAAGTAGTTATTTAAAAAGGAAAAAGATTTTCAAAAAGGTATTCAAGAAAAGTTTTAATAGATATTTTTTCGAAAGAGGTTTTCGAAAAAGTTAAAAAATAAATTAGTTTTAGGTTAAGTGCTAAAGGTTAGTTAAATAGAAATAAATAGAAACTAAACTTATAACCTATCAAACTAATATTAAAATACTAGAACAAATCTTAAAAAATAATATAACTATTAACTATAGAAAAATAAGGAATTTAAAATAGTATCTAAAAATAGTACTAGTGTTAGTATAAATAGTAGAAATAATAAGAAGTGCGGATTCTATAGAAATAAGTAACTTCGCTATCTATATAACTAAAATAGAATTTATCTTCAGAAAAGTGAACCTTATATTATACAGAATATTCAGAGCTCCGAGACGCACAGGCCACTAAAGGCTTCAATATTAGATATTCTAATATTAAAGTTTAACTAATTTAGAGTATAATTAATATAGGTTATAAAACCTAAACTCTAAAAACTAGTTTTCTAGAATAAATAGAAAATATAAAGTTATAAGAGTATTTAGAGACTACTCAAGCCTTTTAATACCTTTTATATAGAGAGAGAGAATATAGAGTTAATAATAGACTTAGCTATAACTCTAAATAGAGTAATAGACTTAGCTATAACTCTAATAAATCTTATCTCTATTCTATAATTATAAAAATAGAATTACTAGTGATATATTAAGCTGAGTTATTTATCTTAATTATAGAGAAGTATTTATACTAAAAACTATAATTATTAATATTATAAGAATAAGTATAGTACTAAGGCTACTATACGATTCTACTAGTTTATATAAAGCCTACCTATCCTATTTATATATATTCAAGTATTTTATTCCAGTTTAAATAAGATATAATTTTTAATAACCTATTTGCAGACTATATACTATCTTATTTATTCATTATAGTTATAAGCGTAGTTATATTTAATTATGTCTAAACCATTGTAAACAATAAATACGAAAGAAACTCTTTTTAATCTATCTTAATAGTTTTTTAATAAACTATTTAAAGATAGTATACTTACCTATTAGTAATTTTAATATAATAATAAACCTATCTAATAGTTCTAACTTTAACTATTAATATATTATACTATAATACTATATAACTAGACGAGATATTTAGAAATATATTAATCTAGATATTTATCCTAACCTCAATATTTCAAAATCAATTAATCTATTTAACTTTAATAAATAGTTTATTTAGTTACTTTTTCTCTATACCTAGAATAGTATCTAAGCTTTTTATCCTATATATAGATTTAACTATAGATTTTACTTAATAATAGTATTTATACTAATACTAGCTTATAATTAGTTAAAATAGTAATAAGATTACTTATTATCATGGAAAGTTATACTTCTAGTTCCGATATTTAACTTTATAGTAATAGAAAACTTTATAGTAATTATTAGGGGTAGTTTTTTTCAAGTTAAGGCTTAGTATATTTAGCTAAAAGTAACTTTTAAAATTATAGAGTTAAGAATTTCTGTGAATTTCCTTAAAGATAGAATAAAGTAGAGTATTTATAAGAACTAGGTATTCTATGATTTATTACTCTTCTATATCTATATTTTTATAACAGAACTAGAATCTCCTCGAAATCTATATAGTTATTTATAAAAAAGGAATTATAGAATAAGTATAGAAATATCTAGTTATAACTAATATAATTAAAGTTATTTTCTTTATTTAAATGGGCTTTAATAAAATTATCCTAAGTATTATAATGAATAAGTAGTTTATAGAAATTTAAAAGAAGATTATCTAGCTAACTTATTACTTACTATACTGAACTAATAATATTAGGGACTAACTATTAATTAAGTAATATTCAAATCTTAATATATTACTATAATATTAGTTATTAGATATTCTAGAGTATTATAGTAATATAATTATAGAAGTTTTAAGAATTATCTAGTTATATTAGGAGTATTTATATTTATATAAGTATGATTTATAAGTTAGCTATATTTGATGTATTAGAATTATTTACTAATAGGAGTAGGCTAAGTCCTACTATAATTATATAGAAATCGTAAATCAGCTTATATTAGTAGTAGAGAACTTTCGTATTAGTAGTATAAAGTTTTATCTTAAGAGTAAATAGGGTTTAGTAAGGATATTAAAGTTATAGATATTAAAGTTGTAATAAATATCTAAATAGAATACTTATAATTAGTAATAATTAAATATCTCGAGATATTTGAATTATATATAACTATGAAAGTATAAAAGTATAAAATTATAAAATTATCGTAGAAAGAGTTATTAGTTATTTATTGTCGAAAACGTTAATACGGGGGAGGTATACTAGTTATTATGACTACGAGAAGTTTAGCTCTAGATTAACTAGGGGCTGGCTATAGTAATTAGTAGGGGGGGGAGGGGGTAAGAAAGCTAAAGTTATACTTCAGGAAGTAATATAGCTACTAATAGTCGTAGTAGAGAGCCAACTATCAGCCCCTTCTTTAATAAATAGTTTAAATAAAAAGATAATACTTAATAGAAAACTAGAAATACTAAATTCTATATTCTTAAGACTAAAGTGATTTTCAACTACTATATGGTAGATTTTAGATTTTAAATAGTTTAAGAATCCAATTGTAAAGAAATAAACAAATATTATAATATAATTTAAAGCTAAGTTAATACTACTATTTATAATAACTTTCTAATACTTACTTAAGAAGACCTCTTTAATATTAATAATATGTCTTTCTAAACTTTTCTAAAAGTTCTAAGATATTAATATATTTACAATGATTTGGTTAAATGGTACTAAATTAGAGATAAATATATGAGAGTCCTCGAGAAGGCTAATTTAAATATTTCTAATGTGGTATAATATAATAAGTAACATACTTCTTGTTTCTAAGTAGTTATATATCAGATCCCCAAAATCTAGAGACTTTTTATAATTAAAAAGTAACTCTAAATACTTACTTGATATATTTTACATAGTTAAGCTATAATTTGGTATTAGAGTACTATTAAGAAAAAGATTCTAAGTTTTAATATTAAAACTCTAGCTAAATATAGAGAAATCTTTATTATTCTATTTTATATTAATAAGGGTTTAATAAAAAGCTATAATAAAATACTATCTATATTAATTACTTTTATAGGAGGGTTAGATATATCTTAAGCTAAACTAAAGTATTTATTTAACTTTAGAAGTTATTTATACCCTCTTAAAACCTATAAGTATATTAAATATACTATTACTAGCTTATGTACTAGATTCCTTAATATTTAGATATTTGTTATTATTTATAATTATATTATAAATAAGGTAAATAACTCTAAATTTTATACTCTATAATAAAAGCTATTTAAAAGAAAATAATTAAATTCTAAGGGGTATACTAATAAAACTAAAGAAGTACTTTTAGATATCTTAAAAGCTAAAATAACTCTTTTAAATAAAAGATATAGTAGTAGCTACTACTTTTCTAATATAATATATATAAGTACTAATTTTATATTTCTTAAAAAGTAAATTAATATCCCCCTAGATATCTTCTTGACTATTTAAAAACCTTATATATTTTTGAAGAATATAATTCTTAATAGCTATAAAGTAGTTTATATTACTAATTTAACAGATTTCTCTAAGAAAAGACTTTTTAAACTAAGTAAAACAATAAATTTAGCTTAATATATTTTGGCTATTTTCTATAATTAGGTGAAGTAAAAGAATTATTAAGAAGATTTTTTATATTTTAAATAAGAAGAATATACTTGGGTTAATATTAGATAATATTACTTATATGAAAGACTTTTCTACTAATATTATGATAGAAACTCTATTTCTTAATCAAACTAAGATCTAGTATAGAAGTCTAAATTATATTCTTAAATTTAGCCTAATTAAGTATTTTCTTGTCATAAAATAGTTATTTAGAAAGTATAATCTTATTTTCCTTCAATATAAACTTATGTTGAATTATTTTCTAGTCTATTTGAATACTTCTAATATTATCTTAGAGTTTTTAAGTATTCTATTCTCTTAATTATATTTTGGAGTAGTTCCTCTAGAACTAAAGTCTAACAATCTTTATATATAATATTCTTAAGTAAAATATTTTAAATAGATTACTTTTAAGTATTTAGCTTTTAATATTTAGGGGGTAAAGATTAGAAGATTAAAATAAATAGATTGTTCTTACTATATAATAGCCTATCCTCAATAAATTATCTCTAAATAAACTTTCGTATTAACTTAGTTACTTATTCTTTTATATTACTTAAGATCTATTTAACTTCTCTAAAATATATATAAGTAACTACTAAGTACTTATTACTAAAAATGATTGTTAAACCTACTATTTATATTTATATTACTTAATAAAACAAATAATTTAATATTTTAAATATTAATAGTATTCAAAATATAAGTAGAGAAATAAAACATCTTTTTAATATATACGATTTAATAAAGTATTAAGAGAGTAATAATAGTAGTTGATAGAGAAACTAGTTATTAAAGATAATTCATAGAATAGAGTATTAATCTAGAACCATTTCCCTCTTATACTGAAAGATTGGTTAAACTAAATAAATATATTAGGAAAGAATTGATTACCCGAAGTATAAGAATATAAGAAACTATAAAACTCTTATTTAGATCATACGTAGAGTTAATTTGAATAGTAACTATACTATATAATATATCTCTAAATATTTAAAATAACTTGAAATTACTATATAAAATTAAAGAAACCTAGTATAAGTAGTATATTTATTAGTAAATACTAGAATATACTTTGAGCTTTGATTAAGAGTTATAAATTTACTAGGGATAGATTCATATTTATAGTTATTAAGTATACTTATTTAAAAAGTATTATAAATAAAGTATTTTAAAAAGATTATTTAAAGTTAAATTAAAAAGATATATTAAATACCTACTAAGCTCAATTCTAAATACTTATAACTTCTATAGAATCTAGATCCCTACTTTCTAAGAAGTTATTATTACTTAAAATATCAAATTCAACGAAATAAGAATTTACTTAAAATGAAACTTATACGAAATACTTATAAAGAAAATTACAAAACTACTAATTAAGTTAATTAATAAAGAAGAAGAAAACCCTATTCTTAAAATACTTAGAAATCTTAGAATATTAAAGATACTTAATAGAAAAGCTTCTCTTCTACTAGTAATCTTATTAGTACTAGAAATAACCTATAATATTGAATTAAATCTAGAATTAGTCTTAAGAATTAATAAAAGATATTGAATTATACTTAAACTAATACTTAAACTAATAAGACTAGTCTAGATTTCTAACTAATCATAACTAGATATAATAGTTTTAGATATAAATTAGAATTTAAGAAGTATACTAATAACTAGAAAACTAGATAATATACTTAAAATAAGAAATCTAGTTAGCTAAGAGAGAATATTTACTTTGAGTAAGAATAGAAGTAATTACTTTAAAACTCCTATTTAATTACCTTAAGGAAAACTAAAATATAGTTCTAGATTTTAACTAACTAAGTTAAAGTTTCCAACTTTTTAGGAACTTTACTAATAATATAGAAGTAAATAATAATAGTAAATTAAACTAGAATTTACTATTAATACCCATATAGTACTCTTAAAAGAATATGATAGTAGTATTTTATATTTCTTAGAACATAAATAGGATAATTTTACTAGTACTTATTTACCTAATTAGTAGTAAAAACTAGATAAGAATAATCTTAACTTTTTAATAGTTTTCTTTATTATTGAAATAAAATATTAAAATAAAGATCTTTCTATTAAAATTCAAATATATCTTGATTAACAAGTTATACTACTAAAGATTTAGAAAGATATTACTAATTTACTAGAACTACTATAAAGATCCTTTATTAAAATAATAGAAGCTAAGATTATAAGACTAAACTAGAAAGATACCCAGCGACAAATAGATCACAAGGATACTAAAATAAAACCTTTTCCTCTTAAATAGGTTATTGTTTATAAAGTAAATATAAATAGCTTTCTAGAATAGTATATAGCAAGGATTTATATATATAGGGATATATAACCAGATAATCTACTATAGACTATATACGTAGTAATACTAGCTACTTAAACTTTTCAGATAGTTATAGTAATTATAATATAATATAACCTCGAAATCCTATAATTCAATATTATTAATATATTTCTGAATACTATAAAGAACCCTAATAGACCTCTAATACTAATTAAACTACTAGATAGATTTAAAGTTATAAGGTAATATATGGAACTCGAATATATTTTATAGACTTTAAAATATATCTCTTTGTTGAACTAATACTGAAGTACTAGTAAAGGTCTCAGGGAATAGTATAACTATTAACCATGGAAGAATGAGGAGTTCAAAGTGGTATCTGAAAATAGTACTGGTATTGGTAGAAATGGTGATAGTGATGGGAAGTTCGGATTCCACAGAGGTGGGGAACTTTACTATCTATATAACTAAAATAGAGTTTATTTTTAGAAAAGTTAACCTCACATTATACGGAACATTCAAAGCTCCGGGACGCACAGGCCACTAAACCTTAAACATCAAATATTCTAATATTAAAGTTTAACTAATTTAGAGTATAATTAATATAGGTTATAAAACCTAAACTCTATAAACTAGTTTTCTAGAATAAATAGACAATATAGGGTTATAAGAGTACTAGAGACTACTCAAGCCCTTTAATACCTTTAATACAGAGAGATAGAATATAGAATTAATATAGACTTTAGCTATAATTCTAAATAGAGTAATAAACTTAGCTATAATTCTAATATCCCCCTATAAAGTATATAAAAGATATTATCTTTTAATAGTTTAGAAAAGTTAAAAATAGTAAAAACTCTAGAAACTATATAGGAAAAAACTAGAGAAAAATTAATCTAAAAAACCTAAAACTTTCGAAGAAGTTCGAAGGAAAAGATCAAAATAGAGAAATCTAAAAAACCTAAAACTTTTGAAGAAGTTTAAAGGAAAAGATTAATCTTTAGAAAATAGTTAATTTAACTTATTTCCTTTATAAGAAGAAAGAATATTCTGAAAATTATTCTTTAAAATCCTCTTAATAATATAATTAAATTTAACTCACTTTAAAGGTTTAGTTAAAAAATCAGCAATATTATTATTCATCTTTATATAATAGAGATTAATCTTCTTATTATAAATAGAATCTCTTATAAAATAATAATAAATATTAATATACTTAGCCTTTTTATAGAATTCAGCGTTTTTAGCAAGCTTTTTAGCTAATTAATTATCTATAAAAATAATAGGCTTATTTAAAGCCTTGAATCCCAAAGTAGTATTAATAAAGCTATAATTATTATATAAATAAATAGCTTTTTTAGTAGTTTCTGCTAGAGCTATATATTTAGTTTTATAAGTAGATAAAGCTACTGTTTTTTGCTNAGCTATATATTCAGCTTTACAAGTAGATAAGGCTACTGTTTTTTGCTTCATAGAACTATAACTTATAATATTATGAAAATCAAGGTAAAAAATATAAGCTGAAGTAGATTTTCTATTATTTAAGTCTCTAGCCTAATTAGAATCTATAAACCTATATAGATTAAAGATATTAATATTACTATAGTTGTAAATTAACTTATAGTTAGG
>RYZW01002688.1:0-11270 GCA_004367215.1 Colletotrichum trifolii
GAAATAATAGTACTCTATTTTATTAAAGCTAGGTTTAGGTTTTTAAGTATAAATTATTAATAATAGTAATTTTCTAAATAATTTATAACCTTTTAGTCCTAAGCTATTTTAATATTAATTCGATATTTATAGTATTTTTATAAGACTAGTATTAGGATAGTATATTAAGGGATGTTAAATATTTTATATAGGTATATAATATTTACTAGTACTTATATCAAAAATAGTAGTACTACGAAGGTTTTTTATAGCTTTTTCTAATTCTTAATAAGTTCTAGTTATAAATTTCTATTAATTTTATAATATAACTACTATTTACTATAAAAAGTAACCTAAGATTCCTAATAGTAATTATAGACTAATTATTAAAATACATTTAACTAGAAATTATAATATCTATAACTACTAAAATTTATATAGAAAAGTTCTAAGATATTTAGTAGTAGTTTTATAGTTTCTCTATATTAATTATTACTAATTATAAATTAGACTAGGTTAGTATTTTCTAGATAATATTATACTAGTTAATAGAGGTATAGTAATTTTTATTAATATTATTCTATTTTTAGATAAATAGTAAGATAGAGAAAATAATACTTGAAATCTAAGTTTTCCTATAAGTATATATTACTTTCTTATAATTAAACTAGTTAATCTATATTATAACTTATTAGTTAGTACTAAATAATAAAGATTTATTAGTAACTAGAATAAGTTTAAATAAATTCCTAAATAGGTTTAATATTATACTTATCCTATATTCCAAAATAGTAGAATAATTTATATATTCTAGCTTAGGATAAATTCTAGTTTTCCTATTTTACTTTAAAAATAGTATTATTATAGTTCAAGTAGTAATAATATATATATAGTAGTATAATGAAATAAGTATAAATAAGATATAATAAGTAACTAAGAAATTCTAGGTAAAGGATAAGGTATAACTATTATTATATTATATTAAAATAAATTAGCTAAATAAGAAACTTAACTAGGTATTTTTTAAATATACAATTATTAATATACTAAACCTACTAAATATTACTTTAGATATCCCTATAAGTATTTACTTGATATTCTTTATTAACCTAATTAAATAGGTAGAGGATAGCTTATTATTTTCATAATAGTATATAGATATATAATTCAATCTTATCCTAGTTTTTACTAGAGAGGATAGTAAAGCTAATAAGGAATATAATGTTAAAGAGATCTTAGTAGTAAAGAATATACTAAAGTAAAGATATAACTATAATATATTAGTAAAATAGAAAGGTTTTAATATTTTAATATAAAATCTTTTAGAGAACTTTACTAATAATAAGGCTATAATATAATTTAAGTTATAGTATAGGGATATTAGAGAGAATAGTAGTTTAATATTAATTTACTAATAGTAAAAAACTATATAAGTTATAAACTAAGTAATATAATAGTTCTTAAGGGGTATATATAACTAGTTACTAGACTTACTTTTAGGATACTAAATAAATAAATTAAATAAAAAGATTAGTATTATCTTACTCCTCCTTATACTTATAGAATTCCTCTTTCTTTTTATTATCCTCTTCTTTTTCTTTTTCTTTATTATTAGGGATAGTAATAAGTAATACTTATTTATAAGTAAAGTATTATTAATATTACTAAGGGGTAGTAATTTAGTAGTAGTAGTGGATAGGTAAGCTAGTATTAATAAAGCTAAAGATATAACTGTAATATTAGTAGGGTATAATATGATTACTAGAATATATTATAGTGTTTTGCTATAGGATGATTAGTATGATATAAGTAGGGAAAAAGAAAAAGAGAGATTTATTATTATTTATATAATGCTATTAAGGCTAGTAATAATTTATTTAGGGGTAAAGGTAGGGGTAGGGGTAGGTATATTTTTAGTATAGGAAGAGGAAGTAATAGGTATAGTAGTAATACGGGTAGGGGTTACCTACTAAGTATAATAGAGGTAGTTATTATAGTACTAGACTGTAGTAGAAAACTCTAGTAATAGAATAGTAGTATAGTAGTTTATAATATTACTTTTTTTTTAGAAGTAGTAATTATAGTAGTAATAATATAGTTACTATATATAATTATATAATTAACTTAGTAGCTAGTAGTATATAGCTTAAGGCTAGTAGTAAAAAGATACAAGTTTTATTTATATTTACTTTTTGATTTTAAGTATTTATAGTAGGATTAGCTATAACCTAATATATAGGTATAGGTAATACTATTCTTATTTTGGTTTTAGTAATAATTTAAGTAGGTAGAGATAATTATATTAAAGAGTTAGTTTTCTTTATTATTAGAATTATTTTTAATAATATAATTATTATAAGTATAAGTAGTAGGTTTGGAGGGGGTATAGTAGTAGGAGGGGTTGTTATTAGGAGGTCTGGAACTAGTAGTAATAGTAGTTGATATAGTAATTAATAAAATATGAAAAGGGGAAAGAAGGTAAAAAGGTAGTAAAATAGTAGTATTATAATAGGTATAGAATAGGAAGTTATATAAATTTAGAGAGAGGAAAGTAGGGTTATATGAGGAGGAAGGAAAGGGGTTTCTTATAGATTAATAAAGGGGAGAGTATAGTATAGGATTACTTAGGGTAAATATAGCTTGAATCTTCCTACTAGTAGGATTATTTGATATTAATAGTATTTGAATTTTCTTATTACTAGGATTAATTAATTTTAATAGTACCTAAGGGGAAATACTTAAGTAGATTTTTTTTATTAGTTAGGCTAATTTAGGTAGTTTAATATTACTGGTATATTATAAGGTTATTGATGTTATGTGTTGCTATGGTAATAAGGTAGAAGGGTAATAGGGGGTATATTATAGATCTAAGCCTTAAGGCTTATATAAAATATTACTATTAGGGTTCTATATAACTACTATTCCTATAGTCTAGTAAAGAGTTTTCACCTTAGGTATAAATTCTTTAAGTTTATTTTAATACTATTAAGGTACTACTAAAGTATTTCTTGTAGCTAGTTTTTAATAGTAAGTGAACTACTACTAAATATTTTAAAATAATATTCTAATATCTAATATATTTATTCTATTTAGCTATTTATTTAGAAATAATACATTATTAATAATGATTATTTAATTAATTATTCTACTATAAACTCTTCTTAAAACTACCTGGTAAAAAGTTATTTTCTTTTACTAATAATATTTTCTAGAGTACTAAATTAATATTCTATTTTTTATAAAATATTATTATTAGGTCTATTTAGTTACTTTTACTTTGTACTTAGAATAGTATTTAAGCTTTTTACTTTATATATAGATTTAATTATAAATCTTACTTAGTAATAGTATTTATGTTAATACTAATTTATAACTAGTTAAATTATTAGGTTTATTATTATTATTATTTATATTATTAGGATAGATATTCCAAATTTCGTAAACTTATCTATAATTATTAAGATAGTTTTATATATTACTATTACTAAGAAAGGCTAATAGCTTATTCTCTACTACGACTATTAGTAGATATATTACCCTCTAAAGTATAACTTTAGCTTTTTTACTTCTCTTTACTAACTATTATAGTTAGTCTTTAGTTAATCTAGGGCTAAACTCTTTATAGTTATAGCTAGTATACCCGCCCCGTGTTAACCTTTCTAATAATAAATAACTAATAACTCCTTCTACAATAACTTTATACCTTTATACCTTTATACCTTTATACCTTTATACTTTTATACTTTTATACTTTTATACCCTTATACTTTTATACCCTTATACTTTTATACCCTTATACTTTTATACCTTTATACCTTTATACCCTTATACTTTTATACTTTTATAGTTACGCATAATTCAAATATCTTAAAACATTTAATTACTACTAACTATAGATATTCTATTTCAATATTATTATAACCTCGATATCCGCGACCTTTATATCCTTATTATAGACTAAACTTTACTTATCCCTAAGATAAGATTTTATATTACTAATATAAAAGTTCTCTACTATTAAAATAAGCTAACTTATAATCTTTACATAAGTATAATAAGACTTAGTTTATTCTTATTGGTATATAATATAATATATTAATTAACTATAGCTAGTTTATAAATAATATTTATATAAATATAGGTATTCCTAGTATAACTAGGAGACTTTTAAAACTTATATAATTATATTATTATAATACTCTAAAATATTTAGTAACTAGTATTATAATAATATATTAATATTAAAATATTACTTAATTAATATTTAGTCCCCGATATTATTAATTTAATATAGTAAATTATAAATTAGCTAGATAATCTTCTTTTAAATATCTATAAGTTACTTATTAATTATAATATTTAAGATAATTTTATTAAGGTTTATTTTAATAAAGTAATAGTTTTAGTTATAATAGTTATAGCTAGATATCTTTATATTCATTCTATATTTCTTTTTTTATAAGTAGCTATATAGGTTTCGAGGAGATTTTAGTTTTATTATAAAAGTATAGATACAGAAGAGTAATAGATTACGGAATACCTAGCTTTTATGAGTGTTTCATTTTATTCTATTTTTAAGAAATTCATAAAAATTCTTAACCTTATAACTTTAGTAATTACTTTTAGCTATATATATTAAGCCTTAATCTCGATAAACCTCTCCCTAACTATTACTACAAAGTCTTCTACTACTATAAAGTTAAATAATAGAACTAGGGGTATAATTATCTATAGTAATAGGTAATGTTATTACTACTTTTACTAGTTATAAGCTAGTATTAGTATAAATACTATTATTAGGTAAAGGTTATAGTTAAATCTATATATAGGGTAAAGAGCTTAGAAACTATTCTAGGTATAGGGCAAAAGTAACCAAATACTACTATTTCTATATATATATATTCTAGTCATTTTATAATAAAGCTTATACTAATTTCCTGAAATAACTTTACTAGGATAAATAGACACTATAACTAATTATTAAGTTTATATTGTAATATTCTAACCTTTTAGTAAGTTTAATATAATATTATATAGTTCTATATATTTATAGTTAGATTACTTTCACAGAAATTGTATCTTACAAAATCATAGGTTTTGTTAATATATATATATAACTTAATTTGTCTTTATTATAATATAAATAAGTAATTCTATATTTTAAGGATTCTATATAAAGTATTACTAGTTCTTTTTTAGAAAAGAATATTCTTTTTATGTTCACTAAATATCCCTTCTAACTACTACTTATCCTTCAGGCTTTTTCTATATATATTTAATAGTTTTTATTACAAATCTATAGCTTTTTAATAATGTATTTAATATCCTTAGAGTCTCCTCTAAAATATACTATTTTAGCTTTTATAAAACTTCTTATTACTAAATATAAAATATATTATACTATAATAATAATCCTAGTCTCTTATAAGTTCTCTTTATTTACTAGTACTTATTAGGTATTATTTATCCTCTTATATATATCTTTATTATATATAATTATAACTATAACTATTACTATTTTTCTAGTATCTTTAATAAAATAGTATTCTAAAGAGGTTAAGTAGTTTTTATTTCTAGGTTTAGCTGTTATATCTAAATAGGTTTCCTATATCTATACTATCTAAATAAAGACTTTTACTAACTCTAAATATCTCTTAGTTTTAGTAACCTTTTAGTAAGTATTTACTAATAATAATTTAGTAAGCTATAACATACTTCTCATATTTAATAGTATATTATACTATTCGTTTTTGTTTTTCATATAACTTAACTATCTAAATTATCTATTTATTGAATTAGTAGTTTTAGGTTAATATTCTAAATTAAAATTAACTACTAAGAATTTATAAATCTTATAAATAAGTTTGCCCTGAAAATCTTATATTAGTACTATAATAATACTTATTAGGATTTAATAGTTTATTAAAACTATAAACCTTTTTAAGAATCTTACTAAAAAGTATTTTTAGTAATTAAAGCTTTTAATAATAATTATTTAGTTTTATTAGTTTATTCTTTATTTCTATTCTATTTTACTATATTACGGCTATTTGAGTAACGAGTAGTTGTTATTACTTTTTATGGCTAAGGTGAGCTGTTTATTAGTCTGTGATTAGTTAAAAGTGGTTTATTTATAATGAATAAAGATGCGTGAGGAAAGAAGGCTCCTGCGTGTGATTATTGTTTATAGGTTTTTGTAGTAATGGGAAGGCTGATTACGTAGCTATATACTACTTATGTAATCTCTAGATACTATTCTATAATAATTGCCTCTAGTTAAAAAGAGAAGCTATACCTTCGTAATCCTATATTCTGTTTATTTAATCTAAATTATCGCGTTCTAAGTAACTACTACTACTACTAGTACTTGTTATATCGTTATTATTAATATAATTATTAGGAGTATCGTCGTTACTATAATCGTCAGGCGTATTACTAATATAATTATTAGGTATATTACGGTTACTAGTACTTACCTCGTCGATATCGTTATTTTTAAGAATAATAGAAATATAATTATTAGAATTTTCAGAGTTATATACCTTATTAGTATAAGTAAGTCTTAGGCTAGTATTATTATTATTAGTATTGTTATTATTATCGTTATAAATCTACTCTTTTAAAGGGTAGGTACTAGTACTACTAATACTAATATTATTTTTGCTATATATAGAAGCGTAACTACCATATATTTATATAGTTGCTATAGATGATATAGAAGTGTAACTACTGCTATTATTATTAGAGGTAGCGTAACTATTATAAGTATTACGTATTAATAATATTAATTACTATAGTAGTTGCTATAGTAGTTATTATGGTAGTTACTGTAGTAGTAACTATAGTATTAATTGCTATAGTAATTACTATAGTTAACGAATAACGATATTGTTATAGTTACCCCGCTTTTGAGCTGAGGTCTATGTACTAATCTAGCTTATCTGATTAGTCTAATTAGTAATTAGATAAAGATATATATTTAATAAGAAGGAATCGAGGAAAGTAGTTATTTTTAGGTTCAAGGCTCTAGTTATTTTTGAGCCTGAGGTAGCTCTTACTTTCCTAAGCTAATAGAGAGGGGTTCTGTAAATAAAATATATAAGGTAGTTACTATTTTCTTCGATAATAGAATAGTTTTTACTTTAAAGTGTTTTTAGTAATAATAATATAATTTAGCTATAGTTTTGTGACTTATTATGGATTCTTTAGCTTAGTAGTTTCGTTATTTAATAGGTTAAAACTATAGCTTTATTATTTGAATAGTTATTAGTTATACTACTATTTATTATAAAATAAGTAGTAATAAGTAGTCGGTATTACTTTTTATAGTTAAGGTAAGCTGTTTATTAGTTTGTGATTAGCTAAAAGTGGTTTATTTGTAATAAATAAAGATATGTGAGGAAAGAAAGCCCCTACGTGTAACTGCTATTTATAGGTTTTTGTAGTGATAGGAAGGCTAATTATATAGCCGTATATTACTTATGTAATCCCTAGATACTATTCTGTAATATTTTTAGAATACTAAATAACTAGTTATTAATTAGCTTTTTACTTTTCATAATAAAATACCTAAGATTATTTACTATAATATATCTATCTATATTCTAATTTCTCGAATGAAATCTTAATACTAGAGAAGATTTACTAAATAAAAGGTATTTTATAGTATTAAGAATATACATCTCGCGTTTTCTATTTATAAGAAGACGTTTTTCTCTATTTTCATTCAAGAGTATTATAAGTAATAATATTATTCCTAAGTAATGAATAATAAATTTATAGTAGAAATTATAGGGATATAGGAATACCTATAGTTCCTTAAATATTTCTAGTAGTTTTTATTTAGCAATAATTTAAACCTTTACTAGGTCTATTCTAATTCTTTCTTAAATAATTATATACTTTAGGAAACTTATTTCTTTCTATATAAAATTTATATTTAGAGTATTTAGTAAGAAGATATATTTTATATAACCTAGTAAGTATTTATAATCGTATTTTATTATACTTTTCTCTAGTATTTATTTTATATATTATAATATTATCTATCTATTGTATAATATATATTATGTAATATATAATTTAAACTTATAAATATATAATTAATATATATCTATAAAGTTACTAGTATATTAGTAAAACTAAATATTATTACTATATACTTATAATAGTAATAGTATATTTTAAATACTATTTATAAGTGAATTTTCTTAACTAATCTTAATATAGTAATAAATATCTTAAAGCTTAAGTTTTGAAATCTATATTATTCTTTAGAGTTTATCTAGAAATCTACTAATAAATAGTAGTAAATATTAGATCTAAATTATAATCTTATTTAGACTTTTATAATTAATATATTTTGTTATCTTTACTTTATACCTAGAATAGTATCTAAGCTTTTTATTTTATATATAGATTTATCTATAAACTTTACCTAATAATAGTATTTGTGTTAATACTAGCTTATAACTAGTTAAAATACTAATAAAATTACCTATTATTATAGATAATTATACCACTAGTTCTAACATTCAACCCTATAGTAATAAAAGATTTCGTAGTCATAGTTTATACGGGGAAAGCCTTATTGAGACTCGTTAAGGTTTAATATATATAGTTAAAAGTAATTACTAAGGTTATAGGGTTACGAACTTTTTTAAATTTCTTAAAGATAGAATAAAATAGAGTATTTACTTTAAGATATAAAAGCTAGGTATTCCGTAATCTATTACTTTTCTATAATTTTTATATTAAAACTGAAATTTCCTCGAAATCTATATAGCTACTTATATAAAGATAACTATAAAATAGGTATAGAGATATCTAGTTATGACTATTATAATTAAAACTATTAGTATATTAGACTAGGTTTTAATAAAATTATTCTGAATACTATAATTGAAAAGTAGTTTATAGATATTTAAAAGGAAATTATCTAGTTATCTTATAAGTTACTATACTAAGTTAATAATATCGGTAACTAAGTATTAATTAGATAATACTTTAATATTAATACTTTACTATAATATTAGTTACTAGATATTTTAGAGTATTATAATACTATAATTATAAGGGTTTTAAAAGCTATCTAGCTATACTAGAAATATCTATATTTATATAAGTATTATTTATATATTAGCTATACTTAATATATCAAAATGATTTACTAATAAAAGCAAGCCGAGTCCTACTTTATTTATATAGGGATTATAAGTTAGTTTATATTAGTAGTAGAGAACTTTTATATTAGTAGTATAAAGTCTTATCTTAGGAATAAGTAGGGTTTAGTAGGGATATTAAAGTCGTATATATTAAAGTTATAATAAATGTTTGAATAGAATATTTATAGTTAGTAGTAATTAAATATCTTGAGATGTTTGAATTATGCGTAGCTGTGAGGGTATATAGGTATAAGGGTATAAGGTTATTATAAAAGAAGTTATTAGTTATTTATTATTAAAAAAGTTAATATAAGGTAAATATACTAGCTATAGCTATAAAGGGTTCGGCCCCGGATTAATTAAAAGCTAGCTATAGTAGTTAGTAGGGGGGGTAGGAGGGTTGAAGTTATATTTTAGGGGGTAATATATCTACTAATAGTTATAGTAGCGAGCGAACTATTAGCTCTTATAATTAATATATAAATATAAAAAACTATTTACTTAGGGATAAAAAAGATTAGTATACTTATATTAGTTATAAATAGTTATATATATTTATTTATCAGGCTTTCTATAATATATACTTTTAATTCTTGAAATAATTATTTATTTAATGGATATATAACTCTGTAGAATAGGTTTTTACCTAGTTTCAAATTAATAATATATTTAATATCTTTAAAGACTACGATTTACTTTATTATAACTTCATTGAAAATTCTTTATTTACTTATAAGTTCCCAAGGGATATCTATAATTATAATAATCTTCTGTATTTCTTTAAAAATTCCTATATAAGCCTTAAAGTCTTTTCCTATTTTACTAATATATAGTATATAAGTAAGTTTATTATTCTTTATAATCTCTTAAGTAAATATTTATGGTTTAGTATTAAATATCTACTTATAATATTAAATATTTATCTAAATTTCTATTATAATATTTTTTTAATTTATAAAATACTATTTTAATAAAACGTTTATATATATTTTATGAGAATAGGTATAATACTAAGGGTATCGTGCGACTCTGCTAGCTACAGCTCTAATCTAGTAGCTTATATAAGATATTACTATTTTATTTAAATATATTTAGATACTTTATTCTAGTTAAAAGAGGATATACTTTTTAATAACCTACTTTTAAAGTATATATTATATTATTTATTCATTATAGTTATAAGCCTAGTTATATTTAATTATCTCTAAACTACTTATAATTAATAAATATAAAAGAAATCCTTTTTAATCTATCTTATTAGTTCTTTAACGTATTACTTAAAAATAGTATACTTAATTACTAGTAGTTTTAATATAATAATTAAGCTATCTAATAACTCTAACTTTAATTATTAGTATACTATACTTTACTTATATATAACTAGCTAAGATATATAGTAATATATTAATCTAGATACTAAACCTATTTTTAATATCTTAAAAATACTTAAATTACTTAAATTTAATAAATAGTTTAAATAAGAGAATATTACTTAAGAAAAGACTAAAAATATTATCTTTTATATACTTACTATTCTAGGGGTCTTTAACTACTATTTAGTAAATCTTAAGTTTTAAGTAATTTAAAGGTTTAACTATATAGAAACTAAGAAATATTATAATATAATTTAGATATAAATTAATACTACTATTAATAATAGCTTTCTAATACGTACTTAAATAAAACTTCTTAATACAAATAACGTATCCTTTTAAGTTCTCCTAAAAATTCTAAAATATTAATATATTTAGAATAATTTAATTATATAATAATAAATTAGAATTAAATATAAGAAAATCCTCGAGAAAGCTAATTCGAATATTNAAAATCCTCGAGAAAGCTAATTCGAATATTTCTAATCTAGTTTAGTATAATAAGTAATATACTATCTACTTCTAAGTAGTTATATATAATATCCTAGAAATCTAGAGAACTCTTATAATTAAGGAGTAACTTTAAATATTTACTTAATATATTTCACCTAATTAAGCTATAATTTAGTATTAAGATATTATCTTAAGAGAAACTCTAAACTTTAAAATTAAAACTTTAGCTAAATATAGAGAGATCTTTATTATTTTATCTTATACTAAAGAGAGTTTATTGAAAAGTTATAGTAAAATACTA
>RYZW01002689.1:0-11270 GCA_004367215.1 Colletotrichum trifolii
TATAATTAATTGATATATTAAAATCGTTTACTAATAAAAATAGGCCGAGTCTTACTATACTTATATAGAAATTATAGGTTAGCTTATATTAATAATAGAGAACCTTTATATTAATAATATAAAGTCTTATCTTAGGGGTAGATAAAGCTTAGTTAATAGGGATATTAAGGTTATAGATATTAAAGTGATAATAAATGTTTAAATAGAATACCTATAGTTAGTAGTAATTGAATATCTCGAGATATTTGAATCGTATATTAATAACTATAAGGGTATAAGGGCATAAAGGTATAAGGGTATGAAGGCGTAAAGGTATAAAGGCGTGAGCGTGTGAAGTTATCATAGAAAGAGTTATTAGTTGTTTATTATTAAAAAGGTTAATGTGGGGTAAGTATACTGGCTACTATAGCTATAAGAAATCCAGCCCCGAATTAACTAAAGACTAGCTATAATAGTTAGTAAAGAGGTAGGAAAACTAAAATTATACTTTAAAAAGTAATATATTTACTAATAGTTATAATAGAGAGCGAGCTACTAGCTCCTTCCAAATTAAATATTTTAAAGTATTATAATAATATAATTATAAAAACTTTAAAAACTATTTAGCTTTATTAGAAATACTAATATCCATGAAAATATGATTTATATATTAGTTATACGAAATATATTAAAGTTCTTTACTAATGAAAATAAGTTAATCTTTATTATATTTATATAGAAATTATAAGTTAGTTTATATTAGTAATAGAAAATCTTTATATTAGTAGTATAAAACTTAATCTTCAAAATAAATAAAGTTTAGTTAATAAAAGTATTAAAATTATAGATGTCAAAATTATCATAAGTCTTTAAATAGAATATTTATAATTAATCATAATTAAATATCTTAAAATATTAAAATTATATATAGCTATAAAAATATGAAAATATAAAAATATAAAGATATAAAGTTATTATTTAGTTATTTTCCCGCTTGATATAGTAGTTTAATGTCTAGCTAGCTCTTACTATTATAGTAAAAGTAGTAGGTTCGAATCCTATAGCAGGAAAGCATAACTAGTAGCTATATATATACCTTCCGATTACGTAAACTATATAGTGACCGCTACTAGCTATCAGCTCTTGCCGCTACTATTAATAGCTAGTAACTATTAATAGCTAGCAATAAGTATTACCGGCTAGCTTGTATTAGTATCACGTAACTACGATCCTTAAAAAGTAACTACGACGGATAGTATTAGGAATAATACGCTCGAGTAGTAGAGTTTTCGCTACAAGAAACCTTAGCCGTAGTACCGTCTCTATAAGCCTCGCTTTACTTAAACTACTTAAAATAGAGCTTCGCGTAGTATACTTAGCTATATTTAGTTATATATAATACATACTAGATTTTACCCCCTAATTTTATATAATAATTAAGAGTCGTATAATACTAAAAAGCTACTAGGCTAAAAATATATATTATACTAAATCTATATATCTCGAATACTAAAATATCTATTAAAAATACTTTTCTTTAGTTTTTAAAAAGACTAATTAGTAGTTTACTTAGTATTATACTTTTCAAGTAAAAACTAAAACCTATAATTTATAAGAATACTTTAATTCTAAAGTAATAACTTATTAAAGCTTCTTTTTAGAACCCCCTTAAAAATTTCTCTTAAATATCTTTCTAAAAACTAAATAGTACTAATAAACTTAGGAAATACCTAAATTAGCTATTCTTAAGAATTCTACCCCTAGAAAAAATAACTATAAGGAAAATTAATAACTCCTAGCTAATACTACTAAAAAGGTTTAAATAAGAGATATTATAAACCTTATAAAGAAAAACCTAAAAACTTATATAATTTTCTATAATTTCTATATTTTGAAAACTCAAGACTACTAATATAAATATTCAAATTAAGTTTACCTAATAAGTTAAATCTTTAAATATATAAATAAAATACTATAGTATTAGTACTATTAAGTAGAGGAAGATATAACTATTTAAGCTATAAACTCTTATAATTATTTTAGTATTATAGATAATCTATATTTCTAAAATACTATTATAATATATTATAAAATACTCTAGTCCCTAAAACTTAAATATTTTACTATAAAAATAATAACTAAAATATAATTTTAGAAGTAATGAGATATTATATATAAAACTTAAATAGTTAATTATATTCTATCTATTATTCAAATACTATAAATTTATAATCTTATAATTTTACTAGCTTATTTACCTATTAAGTCCTATATATAAAACTATATATTTATAATTTATAGCTATCTAGATTTAATACTTATAGATAAAGTTATTTTAGTTATTATAGAAACTATTTAGTATTTTTCTAAATCTCTCTAGTATAGGAAAATAAGCTATAGTACCTTTAATATTTTAATAGAAACTCATACTATTACTCTGAATATTCAAAGTAGTAAGAGATATTTCTAGAGTTCTAATAAACCCCTATATATTCTCAAATATAACCTAAATTACTTTTTAATATACTATTATTATATATAGTTATAGTTAGCCTATAAGGGCTAAGTACTAAATATTTTAACTAAAGTAAAAATTAAGTAATTACTTACCTCGGATTTAGACTTCTCGAGAAAGGTTTAGAACCTAAGATAATAATAACTATATAACTAACTTTCTAACTAAACTAACTATAATACCGCGTAGTAAGTATACTATGAAGAAAGGCTTGAGTAATATTCTCTCTAAAACTCTATTATCCTTAATATAGATATTTTAGTTTATATTTTGAAGGATATTAAATGTTTTATAACCTTTTAAGGAGCTCTAATAGGAAACTATATTTAATATAATATAATACTTTTACTAATTAAAAACTATAGAAATACCGAGATATTTATTTAAACTATAAGAAATAAAGAAATTAAATTATATTTTTATAATATTACTTTCTATACTATTCTTATAATAAACCTTATTTCTTTTTAATAATTACAAAAACGAAACTACTAGTAAAATACTAAGCTAAACTACTTATCTTAATTATAGAAAAGTAATTATTCTAAAATTATAACTATTAATATTTAATATAAGTAATAAATCCTCGAATACTATATATCTCATAAGAGATTAACTACTTTAGCTATATAATTAGTATAGTACAAGTTTTCTCTTAGATATTACTAGTACTAGTAGTATACTATAGATACTATTTGAAAACACCTAAAAAGTAATAAATAGCTCTAGTACTAATATTTAAAATATCCTAGTAGAGAATTTCTAAACTATTTTATCTCTATCATGTGAAGTATTTAGATTATTAATAGTTATTCGAAGTGTAATAGTTATTAGCTTATTGTAAAGATATAATAAATAGACTATATAGTATACCTAATAACTAGCTAGCTAGGTACTAGAAGAGTTTTTAGTAGAAGGATTATAATTTGATTCTTTTAAATAATAGTCTATATAGTAATATAGACTTTATTTATATATCTGAATTTTTCCTAGTTAAGGTTTTTAGCTATACTTTAATAATTCTATTCCTTTTACTTAACTTTTAAGTAATTAGTATATATAAGGATATTAAGTAGTAATTAATATTATAGAGAATAGCTGTTTTATAAGTATAGCCTTAAAACAAATTTTAATAAACTTTAATAATTAGTACTTAATTTAGTAGAAATATATAGCGAGATTACTACTATTACACTATATTATTACTCGGGATTAAATAAGTAAAATAATAGTAATAATAGGATAGTTACCTTAGGGGAAAATAACCCTAAAGAGAAATCTTTCTTATATACTACTTAAGATAATTTAAAGCTTAGTATTAATATAAGCTTTTACTAATAATATATCGAGAATATTAATAAGAAGTAATTATTAGAGGATATTATATAGAATATATCTGATAAAAGGGAATATTTAGTTTTTAATATAAGAGAAAAAAGTAGAGTAATTTCTATTATACTTTAAAAAGCTAAGTAGTTACTAGGTCTTTAGTAATTAATACCTAGATTTGATAAGTAATCCTGAGTACTATTATGGCTACTCTTCTTACCTAAGCTAGATTTAGTAGTTATTATAAGTTAAATACTTAAAACTATATAGTTTTAAATAGTAATATACTAAGAGTAGATATAAAAGTAATAGGAGGTTTATAAGGAGTAGATTATAGTTCTTATCTAACAACTAGTTAAGTAATTAGTAATACTTAGATTATTTAAGGATTAGGAGAAGTTATTTTTATATAACTATAGAATAATAGGGGAAGAGTTTATAGTTAAATAAGTTAATAGCTAGATTATTACTATTAAAGATAGTTACTAGATTTAACTAAGTAATATAGTTAATTAATAGACATAGTAAGTATTTATAAAATTAATATCCTAATTCTAGATAAAATAGGGAACCTATAAAGCTAGCTTAGAAGATAAATTTAACTAAGCTGATTTTATTATATTTATTTATTGATAGTATATTAATTTAGAGATATAGGAGAAGTTATATAAGTAGAAACTTGAGGAGGTATAATAGGGAAAGTATTAGTTACCTATATAGTATTATACTAAGTAATTAGTACTATATTAGAACTTAGGTATACTTAGATTTAACTAGAATAAAGGAGAAACCTTTATCTACTTTTACTATTTATATTTTAATTTAAAAAAAGAAATAGAGAAATTTAATATTTTTATTTTAAAAGATAGAGATAATATAATAGAAACTAACAGATTATAGGAATTCTAATAATACTATACTAGTAAACTATAGTTAGTACTATACTAAAACCTAAATATACTTAAATTTAATTATAATAAAAGAAAAACTTTTATATATTTCTACTACTTATACCCTAGTTTAAAAAAGGAAATAGAGAAACTTAATATCCCTATCCTAAAAGCTAGAGATATCGCGATAAAAGCTGAAAAACTATAGGAATTCTAATAATACTATACTAGTAAACTAATACGAGATAGGGGGTATAAATAAACCTATATAGATTTATAGCTATTTTAGCTATTATTACTTTTAAAAGTAGTAAACTAAATAAGTTTATTGATTTTATTAATATTAAGTAGATAGTAATAAGATACTAGTAGGTTAAGTAATACTATACTTATCCTAAGTTAGAGGAATATATGTATATTATTTATATTATAAATTATAGGGGTATATTTTATATATAATAAAATAAAGTATAGAGCTATGAATTATAAGTTTAAAGTAAGTGTGAACTCGATATTAATAATTAGCTAAGGGTAGAGTATTATAAACCCTTATATTTTAGTCTAAACTATTAATACTAGCTTTCATATTAAAGAGATCTAGGGAAATAAATAAGTATAGAGATAGAACTAATAATCTTTATATTAAATAAGAAATTAGTTTTTATAGGGAAAATAACTAAAGGTTTAGTAATTATTCTCTAAAATATTAAGGAAAGAGAAATAATAATAGATATAGATTTATATTTATAAGTAGATTTTATTAGTAAATAATTAGTAATATTACTAGGATTAGTTTTAGCTAAAATAACTATATTTATTTTAGAAAGATTTAATAGTTTAGTATTAGAGCTAGGGAAGTATTACTAGCTAATATTTCTTCTCATAAATCTTAATAATTACTTATAGAAATTATACTAACTATTTACTAGTATTTACTAGTTAGAAAGATATATAGATTTCTTATTAAAATAGGATTCTATAAACTAAGAAAGTATTATAATAGATATTTAGATAAATACCTAGTATTATAAATAAATATCTATTACTAAATTAGAAATATTTATTTAAGAGATTATTAAAAATAATAAAACTATTTATATATTATATATTAGTAAAATAAGTAATAATTTTAAAGTTTATATAGAAGTTTTTAGAGAAGTAAATAAAGTTATCGCAACTATAGATATCCTCAGAGAACTTATAAGTAAACGGGGAATATTCGATAAAGTTATAGTAAAATTAGTCTTAGTTTTTAAGGATACTAAGTATACTATTAAATTAAAACTAAATAAAGAATTACTTTATAGGTTTATATATCTACTAAATAAGTAATAATTAGAAGAATTAAAAGTATATATCGTAGAAAACCTAGTAAATATATAGATATAGCTATCTATAAGTAAAATAAGTATCCTAAATTTCTTTATACTAAAGAAAGATAACTTTTTATACTTATATATTAACTATAGAAATCTTAATAAAGGTATAATTAAGAACTAGTATTTACTATTATTTATTAGTAAGCTCGTAGATAGATTTTAGGGAATAATATAGATTTTAAAAATTAACTTTCAAAATACTTATTACTATATTAAGATTAAGCTAGAAATTTACTAGAAAATAATATTTAAAATATAGTATAGTTATTATAAATATATAGTAATACTTTTTAGTCTTACTAATATACTAGTAATATTATAAGTATATATTAATTATATATTCGTTAGTTTAATTAATATATATTATATAATATATATAGTATGAGAATACGTATAGTATTAAAGCTGCCGTGCGATTCTGCTAGCTACTATTCGACTCTAGTAGCTTATATAAGATATTTACTATTCTATTTAAGTATATTCAGACGCTTCATTCTAGTTAGAAGAAGACATACTTTTCAACAACCTACTTTTAGACTATATACTGTGTTATTTATTTATTATAGTTATAAGCCTAGTTATGTTTAATTATCTCTGAATTACTTATAATTAATAAATACGAAGGAAATCCTTTTTAATCTATCTTATCTATTCTTTAATCTATTACTTAAAAATAGTATACTCGACTACTAGTAGCTTTAATATAACAGTTAAGTTATCTAACAGCTCTAACTTCAACTATTAGTATATTATATTTCGTTTCTATATAACTAGCTAAGATATATAGTAATATATTAATCTAAATACTAAACTTATCCTTAATATCTCAAAAATACTTAAACTACTTAAATTTAATAAATAATTTAAATAAGAAAATATTACTTAAGAAAAGACTAAAAGTACTATCTTTTATATACTTACTATTCTAGGGGTTTTTCACTACTATTTAGCAGATCTTAAACTTTAAGTAGTTCAAGAATCTAACTATAAAAAAACTAAGAAATATTATAATATAATTTAGATATAAATTAATACTACTATTAATAATAGTTTTCTAATACTTACTTAAATAGAATTTCTTAATAATAATAATATATCTTTTTAAGTTTTCTTAAAAATTCTAAAATATTAATATANTAATATACCTAGAATAATTTAGTTATATAGTAATAAATTAGAATTAAATATAAAAAAATCCTCGAAAAAACTAATTCGAATATTTCTAGTCCTATATAGTATAATAAATTATACGTTATTTACTTCTAAGTAATTATATATAATATCCTAGAAATCTAGGGAATTCTCGTAGTTAAGGAGTAGCTTTAAACGTTTACTTAATATATTTTACCTAATTAGGTTATAACTTAATATTAAGATATTATCTTAAAAGAAACTAAGAACTTTAAAGTTAAAACTTTAGTTATATATAGAGAAATCTTTATCGCTTTATTTTATATTAAAGAGAGTTTATTAAAAGGTTATAATAAAATACTAGCTATTTTAGTTACTCTTATAGGAAAATTAGATATAACTTAGGTTAAACTGAAATACTTATATGATTATAGGAGCTACCTATATTTCCCAGAAAACTATAGGCATATTAAATATACTATTACTAGTTTATATACTAGATTCTTTAATATTCAGATATTTATTATTACTTAAAATAGTATTATAAATANCAGATATCTATTATTATTTAAAATAGTATTATAGATAAAGTAAATAACTCTAAACTCTATACTCTATAATAGAAGCTAGCTAGAAAAAGTAAGCTAAATACTAAAAAATATACTAGTAAAGCTAAGGAACTTCTTTGAGATATTATAAGAGCTAAGTTAGCTTTTTTAACTAATAGGTCTAGTAGTAACTACTTTTCTAACTTTATGTATATTAGTATTAATCCTACTCTCCTTAGATAGTTAAATGAAGTTCCCTAAGGAATCTTCTTAACTACTTAAAAACCTTACATACTCTCAAGGAATATAGTTTTTAATAACTATAAAGTAATATATATTACTAATTTAATAAACTTTTTTAAAAACATCTTCTAAGTTTCGTAGAAAGATAAGTTCAGTTTAATATAGTTTAGCTAACTTTCCTATAATTAGATAAAATAAGAAACTTATTAAGAAAATCCTTAATAATCTAAATAAGAAAA
The DNA here is from genome assembly GCA_004367215.1 of Colletotrichum trifolii. NCBI lineage: Eukaryota > Fungi > Ascomycota > Sordariomycetes > Glomerellales > Glomerellaceae > Colletotrichum > Colletotrichum trifolii. The sequence continues at coordinate 8,254 of RYZW01002689.1, forward strand.
ATACTCTTAGTTTAATATTAGATAATATTACATATATTAAAAGCTTCTATACTAATATTATCTTAGAGTTTCTACCTCCTAATAAAACTAAGATCTAATATATAGGACTAAACTATATTCTTAAGTTTAGGTTATTCAATATTCTATTATTATAAGATAATTATTTAGAAAGTATAACTTTATTTTCCTTAAATACAAACTTGTTTCAAACTATTTTATAATCTATTTAAATACCTCTAGTATTATTTCAGAATTACTAAGTATTCTATTCTCCTAACTATACCCTAAAATAATACTCTTAAAACCAAAATCTAATAATACTTATATATAGTACTTTTAAATAGAACATCTAAGATTAATTACTCTTAAATATTCAATTTTTAATATTTAAGAAATAGAAATTATAAGATTAAGGAAATTAGACTATTCTTATTATATAATAACTTATTCTTAATAGGTTATCTCTAGATAGATTTCAGAATTATACTTAGTTTACCATACCTATTTAATTATATTACCTAGAATCTATTCAATTTCTTTAAAATATAAATAAATAACTCCTAAACTCTTATAATTAAAGACGAATTTTCAGGTTTTCTCTTTTTACTTATATTACTTAATAAAACCTATAGTTTAATCCTTTAAATATTATTAATATTTAAAAAATAAGTAAAGAAATAGAGAAACCTTTTCATTTATAAGATTTAATAAGATATCAAAAAAGTAGTAAGAGTAATTAATAGAGAAACTAGTTACTAGAAATAAGTAATAAAATAAAAGATTAATCTCAAACTATTTCTTTCTTATACTAAAAAGCTAATTAGAATAAGTAAATATACTAGAAAAGAGCTAATTACTTGAAATATACAAATACGAGAAACTATAGGATTACTACTTAAACTATAAATAAAGTCAATTCAAACAACAGTCATACTATATAGTCTATCTCTGAATATTTAAAATAACTAGGAATTACTATATACAATCAAAGATACTTAATATAAATAGTACTTTTATTAATAAATACTAGAATATACTCTAAACTTTTATTAAGACTTATAACCTTACTAAGGATAGATTTATACCTATAATTATTAAGGATACTATTAGTAATGCTATACCGTAAAGTATATCTTAATACCTGAGACGCGTACGCCTCTGTATATATATAGTATATATGTCTATATACCCTATAGGTATAAGGTATACATAGCTATATATTTTCATACCTCTTAGTAATACCCGTTATAAGCTATAGCTAGGTACTATAGTAATAGTATTATACTATAGATCTAGAGCTTTATATACCTATATATAAATATATAATATAATAAGAATAACAATGAATACTAGACCTTTTTATACCTATACGACAAGATTATATATAGTATATATTACTTTCTAGATAAACTAATACTAGTTAGTAATTAACTTATCTATTACTACCTTACTATAGATTAGTAAAATTTTCACGCGAAAAGAAGTAATTATAACCTTTTACCTAAAACTTATCCAAAACGAAAGATTATAAATATCAACTTAGATACTTTATAAGTATTACTTTACTTTTATCTCTAGTAAAATACTTCTAAGTCAATATATTAACTTTACTCTATAAAATACTAAAGAAATAAATTTCACGAAAACGATACTTCTTAGTATATATTAGAAAGTATTTAGCGAATATAACTACTTTTTAGAATATTATTAAGTATTATAGTATATAAGATTTATAGTATCCTATACTTCTTATACTTAAGAAACCTATAGAGTATCTCAAAACTTCTATACCCTCTCGAAAACTATCCCTTTTTTAAAAAGCCCTATTCCCCCTTATTAATATATCTAAACTATACCCCAAATCAAATACTAAAGTAACCCCTAGTATAGTAGTAGCTTAGATAACCCTATATAGCAAATATATAATCCTAGAGAAACTCAAATTATATATTAATATAAATCTCTTTAGAAAGCCTTTTAAGCTTAACTATAATAATTTTAAGTAATTAAATACTTAAGATATTACTACTTTTATAGTATTTTATATCTATTAATACAATTTTATAAAAATATATAATTATAAACTTTTTAACTACTTTAAAATAGATTTTAATAAGTAACTTTTATCGACGTAAAAACTCGTCAATAATAATATAATCTAGTACTTTGAAAACTACCTTATTAGCTTTAAAATAAAAATCAAGAAATCAAGAGAAAAGATCTTTATTATACTATACTAACTTACCTAATCCAAGTATTTTAAATACTAAACTATTAAGAAACTTAATTAAACTAAGAAGTATTTCTTAGGTTTCAGGTATAACCTTAAAAACTACTTTAGATAAGTTAAAAACCTTATTAATACACTTAATATCATAATATTTTCCTATAATATTAAACCTAAAGCTAAAGCTATAATACCTATAGTTAAAACCTAGTTAATATCTAAAAACCTCACACGAGATATTTAGGCTCTACTTATTATAAGTTATACCTAGCTAGTTAACTCTAGCTCTATTTAAATCTAGATAATTATACCTAAGAAGTTAAGTACTAGTAAGTTACTAGTAAGCTTCTAGTATTATTCTTAAGTAGACTTTTTATACTTTTTATAAGAATTCCTTTTTTATTCCATAATTCTAAATAAATAATATTTATACTTTTTATAATTAAATTATAATTTAGGTTTAATTCTTTATATATTTAGAACTTGGATTTATCCCTTATATAAGTAATATTAAGTTAAGTATAGTTCTTTACTAGTTAAGAAAATATACTAATTAATACAATATTATTTCTAAATATAAGAAATATTAGGTTAAGTATAAACTAGGGTAAAATATTATTCTTTACTAGTTATAATCCCTAAAATACTATTAATAAAATATAATTCCTAATAAAAACTTATAACTAAATACTAAAACTAATTATTATTATAAAATAGAGAGAACTAATATTTCTTAAGAAACCCCTATAACTAGTATTACTATAGAAGAATTACTATAATAATATCTAAA
>RYZW01002690.1:0-11266 GCA_004367215.1 Colletotrichum trifolii
TTTAAGTAGTTTAGGAATTTAATAAGAAAGAGATAAAGGAATACTATAATATTATTTAGACTTAGGTTAATACTACTATTAATAATAGTTTTTTAATACTTATTTAAATAGAATCTCTTAATAATAATATTATATCTCTTTAAACTTTCCTAAATATTCTAAAATATTAATATACCTAGAATAATCTAGTTATATAGTAATAAATTAGAATTAAATATAAGAAAGTCTTTTAAGAAAACTAATTTAAATATTTCTAGTTTAATATAGTATAATAAGTAATATACTATCTACTTCTAAGTAGTTATATATAATATCCTAGAGATCTAAGAAACTCTTATAGTTAAAGAATAGCTATAAATATTTACTTAATATATTTTACCTAATTAGGCCATAATTTAGTTTTAAGATATTTTCTAGAGAGCAATTCCAAACCTTAATATTATAATTTTAGCTAAATATAAAGAAGTCTTTATAATTATATTTTATATTAATAAAAGTTTAACTAAGAATTATAGTAAAACACTAGTTATATTAGTTATTTTTATAGGAAAGTTAGATATAACTAAAACTAAAATAAAATATTTATATAATTTTAAAAGTTATTTATACTTTCTAGAGAATTATAGGTATATTAAGTATACTATTACTAGCTTATATATTTAGTTCTTTAATATTCAAATATTTATTATTACTCGAAATAGTATAATTAATAAAGTAAATAACTCTAAACTATATATTTTATAATAGAAGTCTACTGAGAAGGGATAGCTAAACGCTAAGATGTATACTAGTAAAACTAAAAAGCTTTTAGATACCTTAAAAGCTAAATTAGTTTTTTTCAATAATAAGTCTAGTAGTACTAACTACCCCTCTAATTTAATATATATTAGTATTAATCCTATTTCCCTTAAAAAGTTATTTAAAACTCCCCTAGAAGTTTTCTTAATTACTTAAGGATTTTATATACTTTTGAAAAGTATAGTTTTTAATAGTTATAAAGTAATCTATATTATTAACTTAATAGACTTTTTTGAGAAAAGATCTTTTAAGTTTAATAAGGGAATAGATTCGGTTTAATATAGTTTAGCTAATTTTCCTATAATTAGATAAAGTAAGAGAATTATTAAAAGTATCTTTAATAGTTTAAAAGAGAAGAATATATTCGATTTAATATTAAATAATATTACTTATATTAAAAATTTCTATATTAATATTATCTTAGAAATATTATTTTTTAATAAAACTAAGATCTAGTATATAGGATTAGATTATATTTCTAGGTTTAGTTTAATTAAGTATTCTATTATTATAAAATAGTTACTTAGAAAGTATAATTTTGTTTTCCTTGAATATAAATCTATTTTAAACTATTTTATAATCTATTTAAATATTTCGAGTATTATCTCGGAATTACTAAGTATTCTATTTTCTTAATTATATTTTAAGATAGTTCTCCTAGAACTAAAATCTAATAATACTTATATATAATACTTTTAAGTAGGATATCTAAGATAGATTATTTTTAAATATTTAGTTTTTAATATTTAAGGGATAAAGATTATAGGACTAAAATAATTAGACTATTTATATTATATAATAGCTTATTCTTAATAGGTTATCTCTAGATAAACTTTAGAGTTATATTTAGTTTATTTAGTTTATTACATTATTTAAGATCTATTTAACTTCTCTAAAGTATATATAGGTAATTCTTAGGTATTTATTATTAAAGATAAGTTTTTAGGTTTTCTCTTTTTATTTATATGATTTAAGAAAATTTATAATTTAGGTTTTTAAGTATTATAAATATTTAAAAAATAAGTAAAGAGATAAAGAAGCTTTTCAATTTATAAAATTTAATAAAATATTAAGAAAGTAGTAATAGTAATTAATAGAAAAACTAATTACTAGAAATAAGTAATAGAATAAGGGATTAATTTCGAGCTATTTCCTTCTTTTACTAAAGAGTTAATTAGAACAAGTAAGTATACTAGAAAAGAACTAATTACTTAATATATAAAAATATGAGAAATTATAGGATTACTACTTAAACTATAAGTAGAGTTAATTTAAATAGTAGCTATACTATATAATATATCTCTAAATATTTAAAATAATTAGAGATAACTATATAAGGTTAAAGAAACCTAGTATAAGTAGTATTTTTATTAGTAAGTATTAGAGTATATTCTAAGCTTTTATTAAAACCTATAACTTTACTAGGGATAGATTTATACTTATAGTTATTAAGTATACTTACTTAAAAAATACTATAAATAAAGTATTTTAAAAACGTTATTTAAAATTAAACTAAAGGGATATATTAGATACCTAATAGGTTATATTCTAAATACCTATATCTTATATAAAATCTAGATCTTTATTTTTTTAGAAAGTTATTATTACTTAAAATATTAAATTTAATAAGATAAGATTTTATCTAAAATAAGACTTATATAAAGTATTTATAAAAGAAATTATAAAACTACTAGTTAAATTAATTACTAAAGAGGAAAAAAACCCTATTCTTAAAATACTTAGAAAGTTTAGAATAGTAAGAATACCTAATAAAAGGATTTCTCTTTTACTAGTTACTTTATTAATATTAGAAATAGCTTAAAATATTAAGCTAAACCTAGAGTTAATTTCTAAGACTAATAAGAGAGGTTTAATTATACTTAAACTAATATTTAAATTAATAAACCTAATCTAGGTTTCTAATTAATAATAACTAGATATAATAATTCTAAGTAAAAATTAGAGTTTAGGAAATATACTAATAGCTAGAGAACTAAATAGTATACTTCAAATTAAAGGTCTAGTTAGCTAAGAAAAGATACCTACTTTAACTAAGAATAGAAATAATTACTTTAAAACCCCTATTTAGCTAATTTGGGGTAAATTAAAATATAATTCTAGATCTTAACTAGTTAAGTTAGGATCTTTAATTATTTAAAAACTAGGCTAATAATATAGGAATAGATAATAATAATAATTAGAGCTAGAAATTACTATTAATAACTATATAATACTTTTGAAAGAATATAATAGTAGTATTTTATATTTCTTAGAATGTAAATAGGATAGTTTTACTAGTATTTATTTACCTAATTAGTAGTAAAAGCTAGATAAAAATAGTTTTAACTTCTTAATAGTTTTCTTTATTATTTAAAATATAATATTAAAGAAGAAGGATCTTTCTACTAAGATTTAAATATATTTTAATTAACTAGTTATACTACTAAAAACTTAGAAAGATATTACTAATTTACTAGAACTACTATAAAGTTCTTTTATTAAAATAATAAAAGCTAAGATTATAAAGTTAAAAGAAAAAAGTACCTAGTAAGAAATAGATTACTAGGATATTAGATCTAGGCTTTTTCCTCTTCAATAAGTTTTTATTTATAAGATAGATATAGATAGTTTTCTAGAATAGTATAAGGCGAGGATTTATATATATAGGGATATATAACTAATTAATCTATTATAAACTATATATATAGTAATACTAGCTATTTAAACTTTTCAGGTAACTATAATAATTATAGTATAGTTTAACCTCGAGGTCTACTAATTTAACATTCTTAATATATTTCTAAATATTATAAAGGATTTTAATAGATTTCTAATAATAGTTAAACTACTAGATAGATTTAGGGTTATAGAGTATTATATAGAACTTAAATATACTTTATATAGATTTCAAGATATACCTTTTCTTTAATATAAGACTTTTTATATTACTTTTAAGTTATTAGGTTTCTAGCTATACTTAGAAAAGCTTTATCTATTTAAAAATAAGAGTTCGAGTATCTTTATCCTATTCTATATAGATAATATTTTTCTTTTATATTATAAAATAGTTAAAAAAAGGTTCATAAGATTATTAAGGGTATTAAATATACTTATAAACTTAAAAAATAAAGTTATATTAAATATTTCCTAGGTATTTAAATAATTAGAGATTATAAGTATTATAAGATTTATTTAGTTTATAATATATATATTACTAAGATTACTAAGTATTTTAATCTTAACTATAGTTTAACTCTAATAATACTATTTCTAGTAATAACTTTTATTATAAATACTAGTTAAGCTATATTTAAAGAGATTTATAAGTACTAGATAAAAGTTAGTTTGATTTTTTATATTTCTATTATAGTATAGCTAGATATCTAATTCGTATACTCTCTATTTTCGAAATATTTTATAAATTCTTCTTAAATATATATAGATACTATAAACTATATAATTTAGTACTTCTATAGGATAAGATTCCTAGTATTATAGTTCAGAAACTTAGGGGGTATTAATAAGATACTTTAAATATTTTTAATTATTAGAGATATTTTATTTATAGACTATAAAGAGACTTGAAAATTAAGTTATAGTTATATTATCTCTTTATTTAGAAAACTAATCTAATAGAAAACTACTTAATAGAATACTATAACTATATTAATAACTAAAATAGAACTTTTTAGCCTAGAATATATTTTAAAAGAAACTATAGTACTAAAAAGACTATTTTAGAATATTAAATTTAACTTAAGAGATATTTAGAGATTCTATTATAATAATTATTAGATAATTAGATTAGTAATCTTAAATAGTAAACACCTATCTACTAGATTTTAATATATAAATATTTAATAGATATAGTTTTACTAGGAATATTTAAAAAGTAATTTTAAAGTAATTTATATACTTATAGATATAATACTAGTAGATAGACTTATAAAGAATCTAACTCGAGTAAAGTTTAAATAATTTAGAATACTTCTTAACTTTATAGATCTATAAGTAATACTTTTAAAGCTAGCTAAAATAATAGATAAAGCTACTTAAGGCGATTTTCTATCTATTTGAATAATATAAATAAGTAATTTAAAGTAATCCTTATTCTTAATAGAAGGTTTTCATAGTAGTAATATAGAAAGTAAGAATACGTTAGAACTCCTCTAATTATATAAGGAGAATAAAACTCTTAAGATAAGTTTTTATTTAACTAAATACTAAAAACTTAAACTCTAAACTTTAAAGTAAGTAAGTAGCTATAATAAGTATATAGAAATTAATGCTATAATCCCTAAGGGAAAAGAGAACCTAAATCTAAACTAAAAGCAGCTACTTAAAACTAGGAATATAACTATAGCTATAAACTTTAAATACTCTAAGAACTAGTTAAGATATACTATAAGCTCTAAACTTTCTAAGAACTAGCTAAGTAAGAGGTTTACTAACTAGGGAACTAGTTATTATTACTAAAACGCTAGGGATAAGTAATATAAGTTAGGGAATTTAAATAAATTAAAATATCTAAACTAGAAGAAGTTATTTAGTAATAGGAGTTCTAGTAGTAAATTCTAAGCTATTTCTATTCTTAATAGAGTTAGCTTTAAAGTCTTTTTATTATTATAATTATAATTTAAGGTAAGTAAGTTTTCTTATATTACTAACTGTTTTACTCTTTAACTAAGAATAATTAGATTTAAATAAAAAGTCTTAGGCTAAAATATTTATTTTATTAGTTTCGGGGGTTTTAAGAATATCTAAATAATTCTTAAATATTTTATAAATATAGTTCAAGACTAGAATATAGGTATTCCTCGACCTATTTTTATATTAATAATATTAGTTTAAGACTAAGTCTTACCTATTAATATTAATAGTATAAAAACAAAGGTTATATAAGAAGATAAAACTAGAATAATATTTTATCTAAAGGATAGTTTATATTAGTTATAAACTTCTAATAGTTTTTATTGAGAATAAGTATTTTTTATATTTCTCTGCTAATTTACTTTTCTTAGAAGAAGTAAATTTTATAGGGGTTTATTTTAAAGTAATAGCTTTAGGATTAAGTTTAGTAAATTATTGTTTAGTGGTTTCTAGTTAATATTTAAGATTATTTATTTCTAATAAAATTTCTTAGTTTCTAATCTAAGAGGGTTTATATATTATATTAGTAGTTATTTTTATATATTTCTTAGGTAGTTTAGTTATTTCCTTATTATTTGTATTACTATTTTCTTTTTTATTAGTAATAGTTTTAGGTATTCTATCCTTATTACTAGTAGGTTTAGGTATTTCTCTCTTTAGGGTTACTAGTTAAATTATCTTTTTTATTATTAGAAAGGGGTTTTGGAGTAGTAGTTTTCCTTAGATAATTATAAGGATATTTTAAATTAATTCTAGTAGTAGGATTCTTAGATAAAATAGTATTTTTCGTTATAATACTACTTAATTCTAGTATTTTAGTAAGTTTAGGGGGTAGTAATAGATATTTAAATAGGTTAGGAAAGTTTTTAAAGTATAATTAAATAAATAATCTTAGTTAAATTAATTTACCCTTATACTAATTTAAGAAGTTTAAAGTACTAATAGGGTTTTATTCCTTAATAGAATTAACTTAGCTTTAAATCTTAGAAATTAAATAATTTTAGATAAAATTACTAAAGAGAAGAAATACTTGAATAGAGAAAGAAGAATAAAGAAAGAAATAATAATTAAATATTTTAAATAAGAGGTAATTAGATAAGAATTACTAAATAAAAAAGATTTCTTAAAAAGAATATAGAAAAGTATTTTAGGTTTATAATTTATTATCCTTATTAGGTAACTAAGAGTAAAAAATACCTAAGGTAATTTTAGACTATAATTCTTAGTTACTTTTTAGATTAGGGTTAAAGAGTAATTATTCTAACTTAGAAATATTACTAGTAAAAACTAGTATTAGATAATTAATAGAAGAAAATAAGAGATATTTTAAAAAGTTACTAGTAATATTATATTATTTAGGAATGGGTATAATAGTATTATACTTAATAAACTTAAGAGGTTATTTTTATGATTAGAATATTAGTAATAACTAAAATATATTATTATACTTAAAGCTAATATATAGAATCTATATTACTAAAATAAACTATTTATAAATAAGAAAGTAATTATTAAAAATATTAGTATAGAGGAGAAGAAAGAAATCTAGTAAGTGAAAAATTAATAAATAATTTATTTATAGTATATAAAAAGATCAGATTACTAGTAATTTTAGAAAAAGTTAACTGATTATTCTTATTAATATTTAGTAAAGATAGTTAAATATATAATAGATTATAATAATTTTGTTAAATTCTTTTATTTAAGTACTAGAAGATTTATTTTGGATATTATTTACCCTTTTTTATTTATTTAGTATATTAGTTAAATAATATAAAAGTATCTCTAGCAGCTCTACTACTAGGGAAATATATAAGAATAGGTATAATATTAAAAGTATCGTATAACTTTATTAGCTACTACTCTAATCTAGTAGTTTATATAAGATATAACTATTCTATTTAAGCGTATTTAGACGCTTTATTCTAGTTAGAAGAAGATATACTTTTCAACAACCTATTTTTAGACTATATACTATATTATTTATTTATTATAATATTATAGTACTAGTACTACTATATAGAAAAAGATATAGTAGTATAAGCTATAAACCTCTATAACTACTTTAGTACTATATATAATCTATATTTCTAAAATACTATTATAGTATATTATAAAATACTCTAGTCCCCAAAATTTAAATACTTTATTATAAACATAATAATTAAAATATAATTTCAGAAATAGTAAGATACTATATATAAAACTTAAATAATTAATTATACTTTATTTATTACTAGAATACTATAAGTTTATAATTTTATAATTTTACTAACTTACTTACTTATTAAAACTTATATTTAAAACTATATATTTATAATTTATAGTTATTTAAACTTAATACCCCTACATAAAATTATCTTACCTATTATAGAAACTATTTAATACTTCCCCGAATTTTTCTAGTATAGTAAAATAAACTATAGTATTTTTAATATCTTAATAGAAACCCCTATACTTATTTCAAATATTTAAAGTAATAAGAGATATTTCTAGGGTTCTAATAAACCCCTTTATTTTCTAAAATATAACTTATATTATTCTTTAATATATTATTACTATATATACTTTTAGTTAGTTTATAAAAACTAAATATTAAATACTTTAACTAAAGAGAAAATTAAATAGTTATTAGCTTTAGATTTAGACTTTTTAAAAAGAATTTAGAATTTTAGATAGTAGTAATTATATAATTAGTTTTCTAGTTAAGTTAACTATAATATAGTATAGTAAGTATATTATAAACAAAGGCTTTAATAATACCCCTTCTAAGACTTTTATATCTTTAATTTAGATACTTTAGTTTATATTTTCCGAGATATAGAATACTTTATAACCTTTCAAGGAACTCTTATAAGAAACTATATTTAGTATAATATAAAGCTTATACTAATTAAAAACTATAGAAATACTAAAATCTTTATTTAAACCATAGAAAATAAAAAAATTAAGCTATATTTCTATAATATTACCCTCTAAACTACTCTAGTAATAAACTTTATTTTTTTAGTAGTTATATAAACGAGGTTATTAGTAAGATACTAGGCTAAATTACTTATTTTAACTATAAAAGAATAACTACTTAAAGATTATAATAATTAATATTTAATATAGCTAATAAGTCTTTAAATATTATATATTTTATAAGAGATTAATTATTTTAACTATATAAGTAGTATAGTATAAGCTTTCTCCTAGATATTACTAGTACTAGTATTATACTATAAATACTGTTTAAAAACCTCTAAAAAATAATAAATAATTCTAGTACTAGTACTTAGGGTATCTTAGTAGAAAACTTCTAAACTACTCTATCTCTACTATATAAAATATTTATATTACTAATAACTATTTAAAATATAATAAATACTAATTTACTTAAGAAATATATAAAATATATAGTATTAGTAAAGCTAAATAAAAGATTCGTTACATAAAATATAAGAATACTTTATATATTGCTCCTAGGGAATATATTACTTTTAACTTTTACCCCTATTACTAAAGCTATAATAACTATACTTCTATTTTAATATTTATAAATTAAGCTACTAATTACTCTTAAGACTTCTATCTTATTAATTATACTAGAACTATAATTATAGGAGTATTTGAGAGTTTTATAATACTTTTTAAATACTAGTATAGTATTAATATTAAGGTTTTTCAATATAATAATAAAGTCCCTAAGTATAAGAAATTAAAGTTAGACTTTATTTCTCGAGGTATATACTTTAAATTATCTATTCTATATATTTAAGACTAAAATAGGGGTATTAAATATATTAGAGTTATTATTAAAACTTACGTGAGAACTATGAAATAGTAGTAGTAAATTACCTTATGATTTCTAGTTTAAAACTTTATAGGCTATAGTATTTCTTTATAACTAAATACTAATACACTTTTTAGGTTAGTAGATACTATACTAGAAACTTTATAAAGTTACTTAAAAAGATAATACTATAAAGTTAAACTTAGTTTACCTTTATACTTATAATTATAAATATTTCATTTTAACTATAGATATAAAGTTAAAATATAAGTAGCTAGTATACTTCGAAAAGTATACTTTTATTAGCTTTTTAGTTAACTATATTTTAACTAACTAGTATTAAGTATAGAACCTGCTCTAAAACGAGGTTATTATAACCTATAATATTTCTTTTAACGAAATATTCTTTTTTAATAGAGATTTAATTTTTCTATAAGATAACTTTAAATCCTTTAATTTTCATAAAGTTATTTACTAGTTATAAGAATAAATAACTATAGTAGAGTTATTTAAAGTTAGCTTAGTTATTTATTTAAACTTAAGTGAAAAGCCTAATAAAGTAGTTAATATAATAAGAAGTAGCTATAGTAATTCGAGGTTTCGTATCTATATAGTAGCTATTCCTAAACCTTATGAAATATTTAAAACTATAAAATTCGTCTTAATAACTTTTCTAGAATTACTTACTATATTCTTCTATAATTTTATTTATATAAATAAAACTATAGGGGAATAAGGAGTCTAAGTATTATTAGGGAAAGTTAAGTATAAAGGATAGATAAGATATTATATTATAGTAGAGAGGTTTTTATTTAAAGTTATTTTTTTAACTGGTATTTTTTAGTTATTTTGAGATATTCTAAGATATTCCTATTTATAGTTATAGAATTATATAAATAGTTAACTAGAAAAGGTCCTAGAAGTTTAACCTTCTTAAGGATTCTAAAATATAAATATTAGGATTTTTGATAATAAATTTTAACTATAAGGTAAGTTAGATATTAGAAAATATTTAAAATATAAAAGAATAGAAATTCCTATTCTAGGAATCTTATAATAGAAACTATTACTATTACTTATATTTTACTTAGTAATATTTATTTATCTATATATTAAAGCTATAGTAATAACTAAAAAAGCTTATCTTAGGAATTATATTGAATCTTACTCCTAGAGTAAAGTTAGTAAAGCTCTTATAAGAAACTTAAAGATTTTAAAGTATTACTAAATTTATACTTATAAACTTAATAAATATAAATACTTCCTAAAAGTCAAAGCTTACTTTATATTTATAGAAATTAATAGTTATAAGATAACTACGAGACCTATATAGTAATTCTAGTAAATATATTATTTTAAACCTTTATAGTAATTACTAACTAATTTAATCTCAAACTACTCTAATATAATATAGTTAATGTATTTATACGCGTAATACTTAACGAAATTATTTATATAGAAATACTACTAAATTGATAAATATAAAGTAAAATCTACTACTTAAATAAAATACTATATAGTCTTTAGAGATCTCCCCTTTTCTAGTTATATTACTTAGAAATAAGTTTTAGGTATTTTAGTTTTAAACCTATTATAAGAAAGCTTTATTACTAGCTTAAGAGGCGTATTATCTTCTTCTTCTATATTAATAATTATATACTCTCTTTCTCCTCGAAAAATACATCTAAAATACTTATATTATTAATAGACCTCTAAAAGAAATACTATTTCGAGAAAAATAAAAACTTATAGTAGTTTTTTAGTATTAAGGTTATTTAAGATTAAATAGTATAATAGCTATAGTTCTCATAAATAGTATATATTAAANTAAGTAGTATAATAACTATAGCTTTTATAAGTAATATATATTGAAAAGCTCCTTAAGTACCTCATGAAATATATATAACATATTAAATAATTCGAAACCCCTCTAAAACCTAATAAACTCTCCCTATAATATAATTAAACCTCCTATACAGAAATCAAACACTACTAATAAAATATCAGTTTTATTAATTACACTACTATTATAACAAGACTAGA
>RYZW01002692.1:0-11262 GCA_004367215.1 Colletotrichum trifolii
AGTATTATAGTAGTATATTAATATTAGGGTATTATTTAATTAATACCTAGTCCCTGATATTATTAGCTTAGTATAGTAAGTTATAGGTTAGCTAGACGATCTTTTTTTAAATATTTATAGGTTATTTATTAATTATAATATTTAGGATAATTTTATTAAAGCCTATTTTAATAAAGTAATAGCTTTAGTTATAATAGTCGTAGCTGGATATTTCTATACCTATTCTATTCTTTTTTATAAGTAACTATATAGATTTCGAAGAGATTTCAGTTCTATCGTAAAAGTATAGATACGGAAGAGTAATAGATTACGGAATACCTAGCTCTTAATACTTTATTTTATTCTATTTTTAAGAAGTTTATAAAAGTTCTTAACCCTACGACCTTAGTAGTTACTTTTAGCTATATATATTAAACNCTAGTCTTTATAAAGCTTTCCCTATATAAACTATTACTATGAGGTCTTCTACTACTATAGGGTTAAATATTAGAACTAGGGGTATAATTATCCACGATAATAAGTAATTTCATTATTATTCTAACTAGTTATAAGCTAGTATTAGCATAAATATTATTATTAGGTAAAATTTATAGTTAAATCTATATATAGGGTGAAGAGTTTAAATACTATTCTAAGTATAGAGTAAAAGTAACTAAATATTCATATAATATTAAGAATAACTAATATTTTTAAGAAAACTATAAATATATATTAAATAAAGTATTAAAAATTTACATATTAGATTCCTATTCTTATTTAATATAGTAGTTTAATGTCTAGCTAGCTTTTACCGTTTTATAGCAAAAGTAGTAAATTCGAATCCTATAGCGGGTAACCACGATTAGTATTCCTACTTATTATATAAATTATATAGTAACTACTACTAGTAGTTAGCCTTTACTAATAACTATTAATATTAAATAGCTAGTAACTATTAATATTACTAGCTAGCAATAAGTACTAGTAGCTAGTAGTATTAGTATTATATAACTATAACTCTATATTAAATAACTATAATAGATATAGATATATATATATTTTCTATTTATTAGCTACTATCTTTAACTAAGTATATTACTATTACTTAAGGTTTCTTCTATTTAAAGAATTCCTCAGCTTTAGTATTAAAAGGTTTATAAGATAAGAGCTGAATACTGGGTATAGCTTCCTTTAAAGGATTCCCGAGAAGTATATAACTTTAAATAGATTAAAGACTTTTAATATAACTATAATATTAGATGCCTATATATTTAAATAATAATTACTATTAAAGATAGTATTAAAAATAAAGTAAATAACCTAAAGCTATATATTCTGTACTAGAACCTAGTAAATAAAGAAAAGGCTAAACTCAACAAAATATCCTAATAAAGGTACAATAACGCTTTTAGATATCTTAACGATTAAAATATCCTTTTTAAATAAGAAACCTAGTAGTTATAACTACTATGTTTCTGATTTAATATATATTAACATAAATCCCTTTTTTCTTACAAATCAACCCTTATTCACCTAAATATCTTGTTAATTATTCAAAAACTATATTTATTTTTAGTAAATGTAATCTTCAATAGTTCTAACGTAATTGATATTATAAAATTAATAGAGTTCTTTAAAAAGAGCTTTTCTTTATTAAATTTAGATCCTTTTACTCTATACCTAGAATAGTATCTAAACTCTTTACTCTATATATAGATTTAACTATAGATTTTACCTAATAATAGTATTTGTATTAATACTAGCTCACAACTAGCTATAATAATAATACAATTACTTATTATTATAGATAATTATATCCCCAGTTCTAATATTTAACTTTATAGTAATAGAAAAGCTTATAGTAATAGTTAGGGAAAGCTTTATTAAGACTAGAGTTTAATATATTTAGCTAAAAATAACTATTAAAAATATAAAGTTAATAATTTTCTTAAATTTCTTAAAAATAGAATAAAATAGAATACTTATTTCGAGATATAAAAGCTAGGTATTCCGTAATCTATTACTTTTCTATAACTTTTATAATAGAACGGAAATCTCCTCGAAATCTATATAGCTATTTATAAAAACAAATTATAAAATGAACATAGAAATATCTAGTTATAACTATTATAATTAAAGCTATTAATATATTAGACTAAACTTTAATAAAATTATTATAAATATGATAATTAATAAGTAGTTTATAGACATTTAAAAGAAAATCATCTAGTTATCCTATAAATTACTATACTAAGCTAACAATATTAGAGATTAAGTATTAATAAGATAATATTCAAATATTAATATCTTACTATAATACTACTTACTAGATATTTTAGAATATTAGAATATTGTAATTATATAGGTTTTGAAAACTATCTAGCTTTACTAGAAGTATCTACATCTATATAAGTATTATTAATATATTAATTATACTTAACTAATATACTCGACTTATTTACTAATAATAATAAGCTAAGTCCTGTTATGTTTATATAGAGATTATGAGTTAGCTTATATTAGTAATAGAGAACTTTTATATTAATAATATAAAGTTTTATCTTGGGTGTAAGTAAAGCTTGGTGTATAATAAGAATATTAAAGTTATAGATATTAAAACTATAATAAATATTCGAATAGAATACTTTTAGTTAGTAATAATTAAATATCTCGAGATGATTGAATTATATATAACTATAAAGGAATAAAGATATAAAGATATAAGGGTATAAAAGTATAAAGTTATTATAGAAGAAGTTATTAGTTATTTATTATTAAATAAGTTAATATAGGGTAAGTATACTAGTTATAACTATAAGAAGTTTAGCTCCGGATTAACTAAGGGCTAGCTATAGTAGTTAGTAGGGGTTAAGAAAGCTAAAACTATACTTTAAGGGGTAATATGTCTACTAATAGTTATAGTAAAGAGTAAGCTATTAGCCCCTCTAATTTTTATATTAAGTAGTTTTATTGAAAATCTTTAATCTATTTAAAGTTATATATTTCTCAGGAACCCTATAAAGAAACTATACCTAGTAGTTAACTCTTACCTTATATACCTACTAAGTACTACTAGTTCTGAGGAACTATTTAAATAGAGAAAACCTTAAGTAATAAGATATAGTTAGTAAATATAATAGCTAATAAATATAGAAGATATATATATATATATATAAGGAAAATAAGTATAAGCCTATATCTATTATAATTACTTATCATAGGATTATAGTTATATAATACTAGATACTAGCTAACTAGTAATACCTATTACTAGCTATTAATAATTACTAGCTATTAATAATTACTAGCTATTAATAATTACTAGCTATTAATAATTACCAGCTATCCATAATTAGTAATAAAACCTAATAGCTAGTAGAAGTTACTATATAGTTTATATAACTAGTAGGAATACTAGTCGCTCTTGCTTACTATAGGATTAGAACTTACTACTCTTACTATAAAACGGTAAAAGCTAGCTAGACGTTAAGCTGCTATATTAAGTAAGTCCCGTTTCTATATTCAATAAACAAATAGATATTATTTAACATAATTTAACCAACCTCTCTATAATTAAATAAAATAAATAATTAATTAAAAGTATTTTTAATAATCTAAAAAAGAAGAATATACTAGACTTAATACTAAATAGTATTACTTAAATTAAAAGCTTCATATGAATATTATTTCAAAAACTCTACTTATTAATAAACCTAGAATCTAATATATAAACTTTAATTATATTCTTAGATTCAGCCTAATAAACTACCCTATTATTATAATATTAGAACTCTCTTTTAGTTTTTATAATTAGTTTTGGTAAATATAAGCTTATATATGCTCTCTATATTTAGTAGATATTATATAATCTAACTATATTTACTACTTAGGGTTTCTTCTATTCAAATAGTTCTTAAATACTAGCAATATATATAGGATCTATAAAGTGAAAGCGGATTATCAAGTAGAGCTTCTTTTGAGAAGTTTCTGAGAAGTATATGACTCTAAATAGATTAGAGAATTTCAATATAATTACGAATTATTGTATATAAAAAGTAGTAAGAATTTGTTATAGAGTCTAGACGTAAAGAATTACTATAAATAAAAGAAAAAGTAATTAAGTAAATATTGATAGTTATCAAACTACATTTTGAAAAAGCTTCAGGTGAAAGTTTTAACATATATAGTAGAGAATATAACAAAATATAAACTAGAAACTTCTTATATATACTAATATCATGTTAAATTTTAATAGTTATAATAGATATACCATTAATTTTCTAATTTTGACTTTTATATATTAACTATATATCTTATATTTACTTAGTATAATTGTTGGTAGTTGTATTGGAACTATTTAATCTATTCAACGTTATATACCTCTCAGGAACTTTTCAAAGGAAGCTTTACCTAGTATTTAGCCTTTACCTTTTTAGCTTTTACTTTTTACATCCTATAGAAAATACTAGAGCTAAGGAACTATTTAAATAGAAAAAACCCCAGATAGTAATAATATAGTTAATTAATATAATATCTAATAAACAGAAAGTATATATATATCTATGTCTATTGTAGTTACTCTTTAAAAAGTTATAGTTATATAATACTAGATACTTACTAGTTAGTAGTATTTACTACTAGTTATTAATAATTACTAGCTACTTTTAATAGTTATTAGTAAGAACTAATAGTTAGTAGTAGTTATTATATATAGTTTGTATAATTAGAAAGTATATAGCTACTAGTTATTCTTGCTTGCTATAGGATTCGAACTTACCATTCTTACTATAAAATAGTAAAAGCTAGCTAGATATTAAATTACTATATTAAACAAAGACTTAATATAATTATAAAGTAGTTGTATTGAAAGTCTTTAATCTATTTAAAGTTATATGCTTCTCGGGAACCCTATAAAAGAAACTATACCCAGTAGTTAGCTTTTACCTTATATATTTACTAGATATTACTAGTTCTGAGGAATTGTTTAAATAGAGGAAACCTTAAATAGTAAAATATAATTAGTTAAGATAATAAATAATATAGTTATATTAGAAGTCTTCAATCTATTTAAAGTTATATGCTTCTCGGGAACACTTTAAAGGAAGCTATACCTAGTAGTCGGCTCTTACCTTATATACCTTATAGATAATACTAGTTCTGAGGAACCGTTTAAATAGAGGAAACTTTAAGTAGTAACGATATAGTTAGTTAAATATAATAGCTAATACATATAGAAGGTATATATATAGAGGGAAAGTATAGGCTTATATCTATTATAGTTACTTATTATAGGATTATGGTTACGTAATACTAATACTGCTAGCTACTAGTACTTATTACTAGCTATTAATAGTCGCTAGCTATTAATAACTATTAGTAGGTATTAATAGTTAGTAGTAGTTACTATATAGTTTATATAATTAGAAAGTATATAGTATATGGTTACTAGTTATGCTTATTTGCCGCAGGATTCGAACCTTCTACTCTTACTATAAAATAGTAAAAACTAGCTAGACATTAAACTACTATATTAAGTAAGTATTAAGATAATGAATAATAAATATAGAAAGTATATATAAGCCTATATCTATTATAGTTACTTATTATAAGATTATAGTTATATAATACTAATACCCACTAGCTATTAATACTTATTACTAGCTATTAAGAATTACTAGCTATTAATAATTATTAGTTATTAATAGTTATTAACTACTAATAACTATTAATAAGAGCTAATAGCTAGTAGCAGTTACTATATATAGTTTATACAATCAGAAAACACGTAGCTACTAGTTATACTTACCTGCTACAGGATTCGAACCTATTACTCTTACTATAATAGAAAAAACCAACTCGACATTAAACTACTATATAAAGTAAGTACTTAATATAATTATAATTAATATTAAATTAACTTTTAATATTATTCTTTATACTATCATCAAACTTTCAACTTTAGTTTCTATTTAATAGCTATCTCTATATTAGCTTATTATATATTTTAAGCTAATCTTCCTATAGTATTATACACATAGTAAGCTGACTGGATAGGTATCAACACTGTCCCGGAGCAATCGCATCTCTTCAGAACGACAACCCACCCCCGCCGCGCACGCGGTTTCGACTTCACCTTAGCCTTGGTATCATTTTGCGCACCTTGCGTCATTCCTGTCGCCTCTCTAGATTGACAACCAATTTGCAAGTCTGCAGCCGCTGTCATGGGCAAGCGGAAAAGCTCTAAGAAGCCTCAAGGGCCCAAGAGGGTTTGTAAACATTACTGATCTTGGCCCGCATTTACTCATCTCTATTTGCGCAGGCCGATCCTTTACCGACGAAGTTCACCTGCCTATTCTGCAATCACGAAGATTCCGTCGTCGTGAAGCTGGATAAGAAAGCGGGTGTTGGATCCCTGGATTGCAGAGTTTGCGGTCAAATGTTTCAATGCAGTATCAACTGTATGCTCGCAATTATGCCCAATTCATACTTCATGGTGTCCGCTGTACTAAATTCCACCTTCAGACCTTTCCGCTGCCGTGGACGTCTACGGCGAATGGGTAGACGCCGCAGGTATGTCACCGTCCACAAGCCAGGAGCAGCCTCCGCCCGAACTAAGTGTTATATTCTTACGAGACGTTCCAGACGCGGTTGCCAAAGATTCGGGATCTAAGGCCGCAAGTAGCCCGGGAAAGACTCCCAACGCACGACGCGTACCTCCTGCTCGTCTCGTGAACGACGACGACGATGACGGTGGGGGGGTTCGCGGGGTGGACGGGGACGACTACTAGAAGGGTCAACAAGAGCGGCTCAGCCTACGGGGAATCTCCAAGCCACAGGAATTTTATCCCTCAGTAATCGTGGTCAGACCCCATATCGTTGAATGCTGTCTCGTGACGTGGACGATTGGACCTCACTTCAACTGGAACGTGATAGGTGAACGCAAGAGCTCAGAGTATGTTTATACCGTGTAAAACCTGTCGCCAAAGTCGCCGAGGCCAGGAATGATGTAGCTGTCTCTCATGATTAGCAGAATCGCCAGATCAGGTATCTAACACATACTTTTTCTCATCCAGGCCCTGTCGCACACGGCGGTCAGTCTTCTTCGAAAATAGCTGGTTTGATCGTTCGTTGGGTCTCCTTCGATACTTACCTGATCTACGAACGCCGTGACGACCCTTAATCTGGGGAATTTGCAGGTGAAGTTCTTGATGCCCTCAGGGCTTGCGATCAGGTTGAGGAACAGAATATGGTCTTCGGGAACACCGCGTGCCTTAAGGACCTGTACAGCCATGATTGCCGATCCACCTGTCCAACATTGTTAGGTTAGCGAAGGATATTCAGGGATCAGATGGACACGGAAAAAAGCTATCCTACATACCTGTGGCAAACATGGGATCCAATAATAGTACCCAGCGCTGCGCGATGTCCTCCGGTAACTTATCGTAAAAGAGCTTCGGCTGCGCAGTTTCTTCGTCGCGCTGGATGAGTATTTTGCCAATTCGGACGGACCGACAGCAATCCCGTAACCCTTGTTCCATAGCCTCACCAGCACGCATGATTGAAACGCCACATATTTTACCCTGGAACATGAGACCAGAATAGGTTCTGCCAACCGGCGTCGTTACATCATGCTCAATGGTGGGTAGGTGGTTCAGCCCTTCCTCAACCAGCAACCGGATAATGCGGTTTGAGTAGAAAATGAAATCGCCGCGCTCGGTATTTTTATCGCGTATGATCCTATGGTTACTTGTGAGTGAACTTGCGAAGTGACTGGGAACTTAAGATGTCCATGACGCCTCGCCTGACGGAGAAGCCGGCTGATAGTGTTTACTTACGTGAGAAGGGCGATGAGTTGGGGAGTCTGAGGTAGCGTGATAACATTATCTAAATTGACAGCAGTGGATACGGTTGCAGTGGGCTTTTGGCTTTCTGAGCGGTATAGTGGCCCGACACACTGGGTAGGGCCGCTCGTGTTAGCAGCCTTGGATTCATGGCTCGCCATGACGACCTCGGCGGTGATAGGTGATATGATACTTTATTGTCTGGAGGGCTCAAAAAGGTGAATTTGCCAACTGTGGTGTTTCAGTGAGCGCAGTTCGGGAAGCACTCGATAGGGTAGAAAGCGTGGTTATGTCGCATGCGCAAATTGCTGCAGATTATAGGTATATCTGAGGGAGGGGTAACCGAGTACCATATATGCAGGTTCGCGATAGGAAGTAGCCGAGACCCAGAATTATTGACACTCTAGCTGGGGTCTAGGAGTGGAAATTGGATTAGTATAGCCAGGGTTGGAAATTAGTCTAGTCTAGTCTAATATAGGGTTATACTAATACTAGACTAGTTTAGTATAGCTTATACTAATACTATACTAGTCTAGTATTAGTATACTAATTAGTATATATTAAAAAATTACTTATTTTAGAAATATATTTAATTATTATAATAAGTATAATTAATATAATTATTTTTAAATGAGAAAGTTATACTTTCAAATATCTTCTTATTAAGTTATTATAAAGGAGACTTATTTTCATAAACTAATCTATTTAATATATATTTATTTCCCGCTTAATGTTGTAGTTTAATATTTAGCTAGCTTTTACTATTTTATAGTAAGAGTAGTAAGTTCGAATTCTACGGTAGGCAAGCGCGACTAGTAGCTACGTGTTTTCCGATTATATAAAACTATATAGTAACTACTACTAGCTATTACTAGTTTTTACTAATAGTTATTAATAACTAATTGTTAGA
The DNA here is from genome assembly GCA_004367215.1 of Colletotrichum trifolii. Lineage (NCBI taxonomy): Eukaryota > Fungi > Ascomycota > Sordariomycetes > Glomerellales > Glomerellaceae > Colletotrichum > Colletotrichum trifolii. The sequence continues at coordinate 8,731 of RYZW01002692.1, forward strand.
AGCTAGCTACGAGAAGTATTTTAGTAGTACCTTAATAGTATTATAATAAATTTAAAAAGTTTGTACTTAAGGTAAAAACTCTTTACTAGACTATAGGGGTAGTAGTTATATAGAGCCTTAATAGTAATATCCTATATAAGCTTTAAAGTTTAGGTCTATAATATAGTAGTAGTTATATAGAGTTTTAATAGTAATATCTTATATAAGCCTTAAAGCTTAGGTTTATAATATACTTCCTACTATCCCTCCGCCCTATTACTATAATAATATATAATATTAATAACTTTATAATATAACTATAACCTCTAACTACTTAAATTAGTATAACTAATAAGAAAAATCTATCTAAGATAACTTCCTTAAATACTACTAATATTAGATAGTCCTACTAATAAAAGAATTTAACTACTACTAATATTAGATAGTCCTATTAATAATAAAATTCGTACTATATTTACCCCAGGTAATCTTATACTATACTTCTCTTCTATCTATCTATAAAAAACCTCTTTTTTTCCCCCTATATATAACTTTACTTTCTTTCCTCTAGCTTTATATAACTCCTATCTTATCCCTATTATAGTACTACCAAATCGCTACCTTTTTACCCTCTTTCCTCTTTCTATATTTTATTTATTATTATATTAACTACTACTACTACTAGATCTAACCTCCCTAATAATAACTTTTCCTACTACTTTACCCCTTCTAAACCTATTACTTATACCTATAGTAACTATATAGTTAAAAGTAACTCTAATAATAAGAAAAACTAGCCTCCTAATATAGTTATCTCCGCTTACCTAAACTATCATTAAAAGTAAAATAGGAATAGTATTACTTATACCTATATATTAGGTCGTAACTAATCCTATTTTAAATACTTAAAATTAAAAAGTAAATATAAATAAAGCTTATACTTCTTTACTACTAGCCCTAAACTATATACTACTAGTTACTAAATTAATTATTTAATAATTATTTAATAACTATATTATCTCCCCTACTATTACTACTTCTAAGGCGAAAGATAATATTACGCCCCGCTATACTACTATTCTATTACCCAAGTTTTCTACTATAGTCTAATACTATAATAACTATTTTTATTATACTTAGTAAGTAGCTTTTACTTATATTACTACTATACCTACTACTTTTTCTTCCTATACTAAAAATACTCTTACTTCTACCCCTATTTTTACTCTTAAGTAGGTTTTTACTAGCCTTAGTAGTATTATATGAATAATAATAAGTTCCTCTTTTTTTTCTTCCCTATCTTTATTATACTAACTTCTTTATAGTAAAGTATTATAATATATTCTAGTAGTTATACTATACTTTACTAATATTATAACTATATCTTTAGTTTTACTAAAACTAGCTTACCTATCTACTACTATTATATAATTACTACCCCTACTTAATACTAATAATACTTTACCTATAAATAAGTATTACTTATTACTATCCCTAATAATAAAGAAGAAGAAGAGGAGGATAATAATAAAGGAGAAGAGGAATTCTAGGGGTATAAGGATAATACTAGCCTTTTTATTTAATTTATTTATTTAATACCCTAGAGGTAAGTCTAATAACTAGTTATATATACCCCCTAGGAGTTATTATATTATTTAATTTATAGCTTATATAGCTTTCTACTATTAGTAAATTAATATTAAGCTATTATTCTTTCTAATATCCCTATACTATAACTCGAATTATATTATAGTTTTATTATTAGCGAAGCTCTCTAAAAGTTCCTATATTAGGGTATTATAACTTTTCTATTTAACTAATATATTATAGTTATATTTTTATTTAGGTATATTCTTTACTACTAATATCTCTTTAATATTATACTTTTTATAAGCCTTGCTATTTTCTCTGTCTAGAACTAGGATAGGATTAGGTTATATATTTATATATTATTATAATAGTAATAGGCTATCTTCTACTTATTTAATAAAGTTAATATAGAATATTAGGTAAATACTTATAAGGATATCTAAAGTAATATTTAGTAGGTTTAGTATATCAATAATCTTATATTTAGATAATACCTAATTAAATTTCTTACTTAGTTAATTTATTTTAATATAGTATAGTAATAGTTATACCTTATCCCTAACCTAGAATTTCTTAGTTATTTATTATATTTTATTTACCTCTATTTTATTATACTATTATATACCCGCTTGACGTAGTAGTTTAACGTCTAGCTAGCTTTTACTATTATAGTAAGAATAATAGGTTTGAATCCTATAGCAAGTAAGCGTGACTAGTAAGTATATATATATATACTTTCTAATTATATAAACTATATAGTAATTACTACTAGTTATTAATATTTACTACTTACTATTAATAGCTAGTAACTATTAATAGTTAGCGATAAGTATTACTAGCTAGCTAATATCTAGTATTATATAACTACAATCCTTAAAGAGTAACTACGATAGATATAGGCCTATACTTTCCCTTTATAATATACTTTCCGTATTTATTAACTATTGTATTAACTAACTATAT
>RYZW01002696.1:0-11247 GCA_004367215.1 Colletotrichum trifolii
TATAACTTATACTTCTTTATTTCGTGCTATACTAATAATAATTTTAGCTTTATAGGTATATAAACTAATAATACTTTTAGTTTCTCTAATACCCCTTTCTTATACTATAAAAATAAAAAGCTCTAAAAGGCTTTATTTAAAGTAAAGCTAAAGATAACTTTTATAGTAACTATTCTTCTAGTATTTAATAGAGGTATCTTAAGCTTTAATAGTAATACTTTCTACTTATATTAAAAATACTAGGGGTAAAAGCTAGTATTCCTTAATACTTATACTATGCCTAAGGTACTTAAGAAAATATATATTGAATAATATATATATAAGGTATATTTCACTTTAATATACTAATCTAAAGTATTATTTAATTTCTTATACGTTATATAAGAGTAATAACCTTCTTCTAATAATACTACTACTCTAAATAAGCACTTTAAGTAGTAAATCAAGTACTTTAATTATAGCTTTAACTTTATACTACTTAACCTCTTAAAAAATATTTCTATACCTTTATTAATAGCTTTTTTACTAATAATACTAATTTCTTATCTTAACTAGGATTTATAATAATTTTAGACTAAGAAATAGTAACTAGTAATAACTAGTTCAACTTCTATAGTAACTTTATATACTACTCTTCTACTAAAAATAAAAAAGTTACTAGGAATATATTTACTTCAGAGATTTATACTATAGTAACTAGTATAGACTTCATATATACTATTACTATAATACTTAAGAAGATCCTTAAATACTAAAACCTCTTTTATATCCCGACGATTATCTATACTAACTTATACTTACTTTATAAATATTTCGTAAAACTTAGTACTACTAAAGAGAAATACCTAATAATTAATATTATAGTATTAAGGTAATTATATAAGTAACGAGAGTTCTATAAAGTATAGTAGATTAATAGAGATAAGAATATTGCTAATACTTTTATAAAAAGTATACTAAACTATACCCTCGAGAGATTTATTAATTTAAACTATATAACTATTTAAATAGAGGGATAAGTAACTTGAGTAGAGTAGATAATACAAGTATTTAGATATTATTAGGTAAGGGGTAAAAGGATCACTTTTGGTACTATTTTATACTTATTATCTATACTATTTTTAATAGTATTTTTAGTATGTAATTATAGTATTTTTAGTACTAGCTTTTATATATAAATAGAGGTATATAAGGTATATAGTAAAAAGAAAAAGTTATTAGTATTAGTAATACTATACTATAAGGTATACGTTAACACCTAAGGCGTATATACCTCCATATATATAGTATATATATCTATATACCCTATAGGTATAGGGTATATATGGCTATATATTTTTATCCCCCCTAGCAATACCCGTTGCTAGTTATAGCTAAGTACTATAGTATACCGTAGATCTAGAGCTTTATATACCTACGCATAGGCATATAATATAATAATAATAATAACAAATACCAGAACCCTTTTATACCTANACCTATATAACGAGATCACGTACAGTATACATTACCCTCCGGATAAACTAATACTATAAGATATATCCTTATATTTCTATAATAATACTATCTAATTATTCTAAAAAATCTAGTAATTAGTATTCTTAAACGTTATTAAGATTAAAATAGTATCTTATTTATACCTAGTTCTTAAATAATTGGTTTAATATAATATACTCTAGGATTATTGAATAGATTTCTTCTAAATCTGTCGAGTTTATTAATAAATATTAATATTCTTCCTAGCTTAATCTAACGATTTTAATAACTAGCTAGCTCTTAAAACTTAAAAGTAAATATAATAGACTTTAATCTCATAATAGGTATCTACAACTACTGTTTCAACTAGTAATTATATAATACTTTTAGTTCTAAAATTAAATATAATTAATACTATTAGCTAGCATCTCTTATTATAGTGGTTAATAATGAGTAATTACTATAGTTCTATATATTTAATCAAATTCTTTATTCTTCTCACCAGTTATATCTTATACTCTAAGATAAACTAATATTATTCAAATAATAGTTCTTATCATATCAAGTAGAAGGATTTATTTTGATTATATATAACCGTAATAGATTCTATTAATATTAGTAAGGGAGATTAATTCAATTTAATCAATATAAGTCATATGATAGCTTATAGTATTGTAGGCTTCTATCTAGACTATTCTAATTAATAAGTTTTAAATATCTATATTTGAATTATAGTAGAATTAGATATAATTTTAGAATAAATTATTAGTATATTGAAAATAAAGTTGAAGTAAATGTATTAGATTAATGTTTTATTGATAAATTACTAATAGGAAGATGTATATCAAATATCTATAATTAGTATTTCAACAAAGATTATTAAATTACTATTAGTAGTTGTATTGAAGGTCTCTGATCTATCTAAAGTTATATGCCTCTCCGGAACCTTTTAAAGGAAACTATACTTAGTTATCGGCTCTTACTTTATTTACCATCTAGATATTACTAGTTCTGAGGAATTATTAAATAGAGAAAATTTCAAGTAGTAAGATATAGTTAGTTAATATAATAAGTAATAAATAGGGAAGGTATAAGCCTATCTATTATAGTTATTTTTTAAAGATTATAGTTATATAATACTAGATCTTAAGCTAGCTATTATTAGTTATTACTAGCTATTAATAGTTACTAGCTATTAATAGCTATTAATAGGCGTTAATAGTTAGTAGTGGTTGCTATATATAGTTTACATAATCGGAAAGCTATACTTACTAGTTATACTTACCCGCCGTAGGATTCGAACCTACTACTCCTACTGTGATAGTAAGAGCTAGCTAGACGTTAAACTACATGTCATGCGGGTTAGTTTCAATATATAAGTAAATAATTATTATTAAGTAAAATATAAATAATAGTAATAGTTTCTATTGAAAAATACCCAAAATAAGAATTTCTACTCCTTTATATTTTAAGTATTTTTCAATATTTAATATACTTTATAATTAAGGTTTACTATTAGAAATTATAATATCTATATTTTAGAACTTTTGAAAAGGTTAAACTTCTTAAACCTTTTCTAGTTAACTATTTACTTTACTTTATAATAATAAGCAGGAATATTTTGTAGTATTTTAAAATAACTAAAGAATACTAGCTAAAACGTGGTTTTAAATAAAGATATCCTAATGATTCTATTATAGCACTTTATTTATCTTTTATACTTAGCTTTCTCTAAAAAAACTTAAGTTTCTTATTCCTCTATAATATTATCTATATAAATAAGATTATAGAGAAGTATAATAAATAATTCTAAGAGGATTATCAATATAAACCTTATAGTTTTGAAGTTTATTTTTAAAAGCTTAGAAATAGCTATAATATAGATATAGGATGTCGAATCATTATAAAATTCCTTATTATATTAACTAATTTATTAAGCTTTTTACTAGACTTTAAATAATTAATAGAATTAACTTTTAATAGCTCTATTTTATTTAGTTATTCTTATAACTAAGCAGAAACCTTTCTAGAATTAAACTATTTAAAGTTATTTTATAGACAAGTTAAATCTTTATCAAAAATAGTATTTTTTTCAAAGAGATATTATAAGTTATTATAACTTTATTTTATAGTAAGTTCTATCTTTAATATTAGTTAGTTAAAATATATCTAATAAAAACGTTAATAAAATTATACTTTTTAAAGTAAGCTAATTAGTTATATTTTAGTTATATATTTATAGTTCAAGTAAAGTATTGATAATTATAAGTATAGAAATAGGTTAAATCTAGTTATATAGTCTTACCTCTCAAAATAGCTTTATGAAGTTTCTAGTATAATATTTACTAGCTTAAAGGGTATATTAGTATTTTGTTATAACGAAATACTATAGCTTATAAGGGTTTAGGCTAAAGACTATAAAATATTTTATTTTTGTATTTTATATCTTTTATNACTAGTTCTAAGGAACTATTATATAGAGGAAACCTCAGGTAGTAAACATAGTTAGTTAATATAATAGCTAATAAATATAGAAAATATATTATAAAGGGAAAATATAGGCCTATATTTATTATAGTTACTCTTTGAGGATCGTAGTTATATAATACTAGATACTAGCTAGCTAGTAACACCTATTACTAGCTATTATTAATAATTACTAGCTATTAATAGTAGTAGCGGTAAATACTAATAGCTAGTAGTAGTTATTATATTTAGTTTATATAATCGGAAAGTATATAGCTACTAGTTACGCTTACCTGCTACAGGATTCGAACCTACTACTCTTACTGTGATAGTAAAAGCCAGCTAGACATTAAACTACTATATCAAACAGATACTAGAATATATTATAGTATCTTACTATAAAGAAATTAGTATTATAAAATAAAAAAATAAAATAAGAGAAACTTACTATTATTTATATAATACTACTAAAGTTAGTAATAATTTACTTAGAAGTAAAAATAAAGGTAAAAGTAGGAATATTTTTAATATAAGAAAAAAGAATAATTAGTATAGTAATAATATAAATAAAAGTTACTTATTAAGTATAATAGAAATAGTAATTATAATACTAAATTATAATAGAAAACTCTAGTAAAAAGATAGTAGTATAATAGCCTATAATATTACTTTTTTCTTTAAAAATAGTAACTATAAAAGTAATAATATAGTTACTATATATAATTAAATAATCAACTTAGTAGCTATAGTACAGGGATATTAAAAACAGTCGACGACGAAATCCTTACCCAAAATCTACTAATCTTAATCTTTTGAAATATGAGTATCTAAAGTACTATAAAACTAAAAACTACTAGATTTTAAATATAACTAAATAAATAGTAAACAATATATATATCTAGATACTATGAAAATATAAGTGTATATAATAATACTAGAAAATCTTAAAGTTAACCTCTAAGGTTTTGGATTAGATTCACCCACTAAATACCCTATAATATACCCTGAAGCTAAAATTTCAAAACTAGTAAATTCTTAACTTTAAGTATTTCGTTACATATAAATCCAAAAATTCTATATTAAATATATATTAGATCAGCCTATATGATAAGTCTAAGTATAGACTTTTGAAAACTTAAATTTATAACTTCCCTTTTTATTCGCGAAATAAAAATCGAGTTTTTAGCGATTTTTAGTATGAAATTCGTGTTTTTTGGCCATTGACCGTTTTTAATGTCCCTCACTATAGTAATACATAACTTAGAACTAGTAGTAAAAAAATAAAAACTTTACTTATACTGATTTTTTAACTTTCAATATTTATAATAGGATTAGCTATAACCTAGTATATAAGTATAAGTAATATTATTTTTATTCTTTTTAGAATAATAATTCAGGTAAATAAAGATAACTATATTAGGAAGCTAGTTCTCCTTATTATCAGAATCACCTATAATAATATAATTACTATAAATATAAGTAATAGGTTTAGAAAAGGTATAATAATAGGAGGGGTTATTATTAAGAAATCTAGAACTAGTAATAGTAGTAGTTAATATAGTAATAAATAAAATATAAGAAAGGGAAAAAAAGTAGAAAAGTAGTAAAATAGTAGTATTATAATAAGCGTAGAATAAGGGATTATATAAATCTAGAAAAAAAAGTAAAACTATATAAAGAAAGAAGAAAAGGGTTTTTATAGATTAATAGAAGGGAGGGAATAGTATAAAATTACTTAGAGTAAATATAACCTGAATTTTCTTATCAGTAAAATTATCTAATATTAACAATACCTAAATTCTCTTATTAATAGGATTATCTAATATTAATAATACCTAGGAGAAGTATTTTGAACGGATTTTTCTTATTAGTTAAGCTAACTTAGGTAGTTTAATATTACTAATATATTATAAGGTTATTAATATCGCGTATTATTATAGTAATAAAATAGAATAGTAGTAGGGGGTATATCATAGACCTAAGCCTTAGGACTTATATAAGATATTACTATTGAAACTCTATATAACTACTACCCCTATAGTCTAGTAAAAAGTTTTTACCTTAGATATAAACTCTTCAAGTTTATTATAACACTATTAAAGTACCACTAAAACATCTCTCATAACTAGCCTCTAACAGGATTATTAGTTCTATTTCTATATTTATTTATTTCCCTAGATCTTTTTAATATAAAAGCTAGTAATAATAGTTCAGACTAAAATTTAAAAGCTTATAATACTTTACCTTTAGCTAGCTACTAGTATTAAGTTCGCGTTTACTTTAGATTTATAGTTAATAGTTTTATGCTTTATTTTACTATATAAGAAATATATCCCTATAATCTATAATATAGCTAATATATATATATATATATATATATATATAGCTTAGAACAAGTATAATCTTATTTACTTTACTAGTATCTTATTACTATTTACTTAGTATTAATAGAATTAATAGACTTATTTAGTTTACCCCTTTTAAAAGTAATAGTAGTTAGAATAGCTATAAACTTATATAAATTTATCTATATTCTTTATCTTGTATTAGTTTACTAGTATAATACTATTAGAGTTCTTATAGTCTTTTAATTTTAATTATAATATCTCTAATTCTTAAGATAGAAATATTAAGTTTCTCTATCTTTTTTAAAACTAAGATATAAGTAGTAGAAATAGATAAAAGCTTCTCCTTTATTCTAATTAAATTTAGGTATACCTAGGTTCTAGTATAGTACTAACTATTTAGTATAATACTATATAAATAACTAGTTTTTTCTTTATTATATATCTCTAAATTTCTATGTATATAGTTTCTCTTATATTTCTAGGTTAATATACTATTAGTAAATAAATATAATAAAGTTAGCTTAAATAGGTTTATTTTCTAGGTTAACTTTATAGTTTCTCTATTCTATCTAGAATTAGAATACTAGTTTTATAAATATTTACTAGATTTATTAGTTAACTATACTACCTAGTTAGATCTAATAATTATCTTTAATAATAGTAATCTAGTTATTAACCTATTTAATTATAAACTCTTCTTTTATTATTCTATAGTTATATAAAAGTAACTTCTCCTACGTTTTAAATAATCTAGGTATTACTAATTACTTAATTAGGTATTAGATAAGAATTATAATTTACTTTCTTTAGGTTTCTTATTACTTTTATATCTTTTCTTAATATACTACTATCTAGGACTATATAGTCTTAAATATCTTATTTATAATACTTATTAGGTCTAGCCTAAATCGGAATAGTAACTATAATAATACTTAGGATTACTCATTAAATCTAGGTATTAATTACCAAAAGCCTAATAACTATTTAGCTTTTAAAGGTATATATAGTAGAAGTTACTCTAGTCTTTCTTTTTATGTTGAGAAATAAGTATTCTTTTTTATAGGATATATTTTATATAATATCTTCTAATAATTATCCTTTCTTAATACTTTTAATATATTATTAGTAAAAGCTTATTTTAACACTAAACTCTAAATTATTTTAAGTAGTATATAAGAAGTATCTCTTTTTAGGGTTATTTTACCCTAGGGTAACTATCCTATTATTATTCTTACTTTATTTATTTAATCCCTAGTAATAATATAGTATAATAGTAGTAGTCTTACTATATATTTCTATTAAATTAAGTATTAATTATTAAAGTTTATTAAAGTTTATATTAGGTTTATACCTATAGGGTAACTATTTTCTATAATATTCACTATTATTTAATATTTTTATCTATAATAGTTACTTAAAGAATAAAATAGAAGTAATAGAATTATAAACATATAGCTAAATATTTTAACTAGGAAAGGTTTGGATATATAAATAAAGTTTATATTATTATATAAACTATTACTTAAAATATCTAAGTTATAATCTTTCTACTAAAAAGTCTTCCAATACTTAACTAGCTAGTTACTAGGTATATTACATAGTCTATTCATTATATCCTTATATTTAGGTGAAAATTAAAACTTAGGAAATATACTAATAACTAGAAAACTAGATAATATATCTAAAATAAAAAATCTAGCTAGCTAAAAAGGGATATCTATTTTAACTAAATATAGAAGTAATTACTTTAGGACTCCTATTTAGCTAATTCAAAAAAAAGTAAAATATAATTCTAGATTTTAACTAGTTAAGTAAAAATCTTTAACTACTTAGGAATTTAGCTAATAATATAGAAATAGATAATAATAGTAAATTAAGCTAGAAATTACTATTAATAAATATATAATACTCTTAAAAGAATATAATAGTAGTATTGTATACTTCTTAGAATATAAATAAAATAGTTTTACTAATATTTATTTACCTAATTATTAATACAAGCTAGATAAAAATAGTTTTAATTTTTTAATAGTATTCTTTATTATTTGAAATATAGTATTAAACAAGAAAGATATTCTACTAAAATTTAAATACATTTTAATTAACTAGTTATACTACTAAAGACTTAGAAAAATAGTATTAATCTATTAGAACTACTATAAAAATCCTTTATTTGAATAGTAAGAATTAAGATTATAAAGTTAAAAGAGAAAAGTATTTAATAAGAAATAGATTACTAGGATACTAGAATAAAGCTTTTTTTTGAGTAGGTTTTTACTTATAAGATAGATATAGATAGTTTTTATAAAGATATAATAGATAGACTATATAGTATACCTAGTAACTAACTAGTAAAGTACTAGAAATGTTTTTAGTAGAAAGATTATAATTTAGATCTTTTAAGTAATAATCTATATAATAATATAGATTTGATTTATATATATAAACTTTTCCTACTCAAAACCTTTAGCTATATTCTTATAATTCTATTACTTCTATTAGATTTTTAAGTAATTAGTATAGGTAAAAATATCGGGTAATAATTAATATTATAGAAAATAACTACCTTATAGATAGAAACCTAATATAAACCTGAGTAAACTTCAATAATTAGTATTTAATTTAGTAGAAATATATAATAAGACTATTATTATTATACTATACTATTATTATTACGGGCTATGCCTAGCTAATTAACTCCGGCTCTACCCGAGTCCCGATAACTATACCTAAGAAGTTAAGTATTAATAGGCTACTAGTAGGCCCCTAATATTACCCTTAAGTAGACTTTTCACGCTTTTCACGAGAACTTCTCTTTTACTCCTTAGTTCTAAATAAATAGTATTTATATTCCCTATAGTTAAATTATAGCCTAGGCTTAGTTTTTCGTATATTTAGAACTCAGATTTATCCCCTATATAAGTAATACTAGGTTAAATATAGTTCCCTACTAGTTAAGAAGAAATACTAATTAGTAAAGTATTATTCCTAAATATAAGAAATATTAGGTTAAGTATAGCTTTTTATTAAATAGAAAAACTAGGGTAGAATACTATTCCCTATTAACTATAGTCCCCGAGATATTATTAGTAAAGTATAGTTCTTAATAAAAATTTATAACTAAATACTAAAATTAATTATTAATATAAGATAAAAGAAATTAATATTTCTTAAAAAACCCCTATAATTAGTATTACTATAGAAAAGTTAATATAATAATATCTAAGTATAACTATTACCCTATTTTATAAGAAAATTATAGTACTAATTATTAGGTTAGTAGAGAGGGAGTTAGAACCTCCCTTTAATATTACTATTGTTTCTTTAGAATCTATTTATATAATTTCTACTTTTTAAAAGAAACCTTTTTTTTCCCTAATAAATTCTTAAATAAAAGAAAAAAGTATAGTATTTAAGTTTACTAGATAAGGGGAAAATTTAAAGATTAATTAGGATTTCTTTAAAATAGATAAGTAGAAGTAATACTTAGTTTACTTCTACTTAAACCTTAAAATCTAGTAAATAATAGAGATTTTCTTTATAACTAGAAAACTAGAAAAAAACTAGGATCCCTAAGATTTTATAGTATACTTAAACTATATTTACCTAGATCTTAATATCTAATCTTAAGCTATTACTTAGCTATAATCCCTTTATTAGAAAAATACTAAGAAACTTATTACTTTTCTCTTATAATTTAAAAAAATCTTTTTAAATACTAGAGGTTATAGTTAGCCTAATATAGTCTAGATTTCCCTATTAGAAACTATACTAATCTTTTATTTAAAAAAGCTTTTTATTATAGTTAAATTCCCTACTATTTATAACTAATAACTTTTAAAAATATAAAATATTACTTAGAAGATAAAATATATAAAAGTACTATTAACCTAGTAAGCCTTAATTACTTATCCCCCTATATTAAAAAATTAAGATAAAGATATAATAATAACTAAGGTTATATATAAGTAATATTACTATTATAAATCTTCTAGTTCTATAAGTTTTACTAAAAAGGCTTTACTATTATAGAAAGATATATATAAATACTATAATTACTATAAAAAAGACTATATTACTAGGAACTATATTAATACTAGTATAGCGAAGAAGAAGAAGAAAGGATTAAAGGTTACTAAAGTAGAACTCTAGAAACTAAAAAACTTAGAAAATAATACTAATTCCCTTACTAATAAAAAAGAAGATATAGGAAAAGAGTAACTCTAATACAAAATCAAGTATTAAAACCTATAAAAATAGAATCTTAGGAATAGAAAAAATAGTAGAAGTAGGAAAGTAGCAAATAGTTAACTACTATCTAGATAAGAATTAATAGAAGCTATACTATTAATATTCTAGTAAATACTAGTTATAATACTTATACTATTATTAATATATCCTTTATAAGGAAGTTACGCCTACTATTTATTAATATAATAAAAAAGAAAATAAAAAATTATATTAAGGATAAACTATTACTTAGTAATACCTTAGGGGTTACTAAGTTATCCCTAGAAATAAAGAAATATATATAAGAAATCTATACCTATATTATAAAAAAGCTATTACTAAAATTATACTTTAAGTAACCCTAGATAGAAAATAACTATATTATATATAATACTAGTATTTAGTAGATAAAGTATAGTAAATAAAAAGTTATAGTANAGTAGAGAGGGAGTTAGAACCTCCCTTTAATATTACTATTGTTTCTTTAGAATCTATTTATATAATTTCTACTTTTTAAAAGAAACCTTTTTTTTCCCTAATAAATTCTTAAATAAAAGAAAAAAGTATAGTATTTAAGTTTACTAGATAAGGGGAAAATTTAAAGATTAATTAGGATTTCTTTAAAATAGATAAGTAGAAGTAATACTTAGTTTACTCCTACTTAAACCTTAAAATCTAGTAAATAATAGAGATTTTCTTTATAACTAGAAAACTAGAAAAAAACTAG
>RYZW01002698.1:0-11241 GCA_004367215.1 Colletotrichum trifolii
AAAAGTTAGTAATTATTATACTATTTAAAAAGAAGAAGTAATAGTATCTAAGAAGTAAGAATACTTTATTATTTTTATTTTAAATATTTCTAATTAGATAGTTTATACTTTATATAAGATTAGGAAACTTCAAAAAATAACTAACTTCTTTATCTTAAAAATATTATTCAGATAATTTATATATAAAATTATATAATCCCTACTAAATTATACTTAAAAGGAATTCAAAATCTAATCTACTATTCTTTATATTTTATAAGAAATTACTAAAGATTACTTTATTATATTATTCTAGAGTAAGTATATTATAAAAGAAATAAAAGATTTAACTAATTTATCTAGATATAAATCTCTATATAATTTATACTAAATAAATTATATTATTATAATTTATCTAGATATAAATCTCTATGTAATTTATACTAAATAAGTTATATTATTAAAGAAGGATTTTGATCTATTAAAAGAATTCTTAAAATATATTTAGGGTTTTTAGTTTTATATAATATAAAAGTTTCTGCTGATTACTATAATTAATTACTATAGAATAAAAGTCCCAGATTCAACTTCCTTTATCCTATTTCTTTTATAATCTCTTTAATAAAAATAAAGTCTAGTTTAGCTATTAAGCCTTAAGCTTCTTATTAGTACTTTTCCTAAGATATAGGGAATATTTTAGATAGGATTTAGAAGTAAAAGTAGAGTAGGATCCGCTTTATGCTTCTTTTAAAATTCTTCTCTATTTCTTTAGTAAATTAGTTAATCTTAATAAGATTAATACTTTACTATAAAGAAATAGGACTAGGAAGGATAAACTAATCTAACTTTAACTTATTACTGCGAATCTCTTAAACTATATCGAGAAAAATAAACTTATAATTAATAATATAGTAGTAGCTATGAGTTATATAGAAATAGCTAGGAATATTAAAAATAGGGTAATACTTAAGTTTAAAAAACCTAAAATAATTAGTAAATATTTTTCAATACTCTAATATTACTTATTTCTTTATTCTATAAATTAAAAAAAGAGATTTTACTAGTATACTAGTAATCTTCTAGTATTTCGTAAGTATATAGTAAAATAGGAATTCCTCTTTAGTAAGAAAAGTAAAGCTATTAATTTATCTATTCTTTATAAAGCTCTCCTTAATAATTTTCAATATAATACTAGGCTAGTTATACTAAAATCAGAGCTTTATATCAAGCTACTTAAGTATAGCAAACTAGGCTTTTTAGAAGTATTAGAACTCCCTATTCTTATTTAACTATAGATTATTAGTATTTATAGTAATTAATTATAGTAATCAAATAATACTTACCTACTTATACTACTCTATAATCTTCTAGGTTTCTTACTTAATACTTTAGACTTCTTTAGCCTATTAGCTAGTCTTAAAATTATTATAGGTATCTATATTAATAAAAGTCTCTTCTATCTATATAAATAAGTTCCCAAATTTAACATCTTCCTAGGTATTATCACTATTATTAAAACTAATTAGTAGGTTTTTCTTATTATACTAAACTCCAATAGATTAAGTACTAGGAAAAGTATAGTTAATACTATACTATACTATAATTTATAAAAGATAAGTATTTTTCTATATTTTATTTCAAATAAATAAATATCCTAATCTCTTAGTAATAAGAACTTATATAGTAGCATATATATTATTATAAACCTAGTTCTCTATCTCAAGACAAGCTAACTATAATATACTAGAATATTTAGTACTCTAGATGAAAGCTTTTATCTTCTAGTTCTCCTAGACTTTTAGTAATTTTTTAATATATTCTAGATATTTCTCTTTATTAGTTATCATCTCAATACAAACTCTAGCTTTTTTTATATACTTATTCTATAAATAGTTATTATTCACTTTTCTCTTTTATCCTATACTAAAGCCTACAAAACAGTTTATATTCTAATTAATATAATTAATTACTATAAATAAAATAAAAATTTTAATAATTTACTATAATTTAAAAATAATAATATCTTTAAATTTTAATCTATTAATTTATTAGTAAAGAATATTCCTTAGTATTATATTAGAAAAAGAAGGAATATAATTTTTTTTACTATTTTACTAGTATTATTATTATTATTATTATTATAAAATAGATAATCTTAAGAAATCAAAAAAGAAAAGTTTAGAGGTAAATTTCTATAGTAGTCTATATACTAGTACTCCTTCCTAA
Organism: Colletotrichum trifolii; assembly: GCA_004367215.1. Lineage (NCBI taxonomy): Eukaryota > Fungi > Ascomycota > Sordariomycetes > Glomerellales > Glomerellaceae > Colletotrichum > Colletotrichum trifolii. The sequence goes on from RYZW01002698.1 coordinate 2,206, forward strand.
AAAAAAATAATTATTTTTATCTTCTAAGATTTATAATAAAATAAGCTTTAATATATAAAATAACTATATAATTCAAATAGTACTAGTCTTATATTTTAATTATTTAAAATCACTAAAATATTCAATTTTTCAATACTTATAATATTTACTTTTTCCTTATTCAAATAATATTCACTCTTTCCTTATTAAAATAATTACCAAAATAATTATTACTTCTATCAAATATATTAACTACTTAATCTAATAATAATACTACTACTAATATCACCTCTTAGTAGTATAAATTTACTTCTCCTTCTTTATTTAACTTTACTAATTAAATATTATTTTATAAATAGCTTACTAAAAAGCAAAACATAAGCGTAGTACTACTACTACAGCTAAACAGACTACTCAGAAAACCCCAGCCACTTAGAAAACCCCAGCTACTTAGTAAACCCCAGCTACTCGCAAAACCCTAGCTACTCGCAAAACCCCAGCTACTCGCAAAACACTAACTACTCGCAAAACCCCAACCACTCGCAAAACCCTAGCTAGGAAAACCCCAGCTAAGAAAACCCCAGCCAAAAAATCTATTAAAAAAAAAACATATAGATATTATATTAATAATAAGTTTACTATTAATTATTATAAACCCTAGCTAAAAAGTCTATTAAAAAAAAGTATATAAATATTATGCTAGTAGTAAGTTTACTATTAATTACTATAAATAATTACTATAAATCTAATAATTCATAGTAATAGCTCTTTGGGAAATATATTAGTTCTAAAAAAATACTAAGCTACTTCTTCCAAAAGCTCCTTTCTAACAACTTATCCGTAAGATTACTATATAAGTAACTAACTAAGTAGACTTCTAATACTAATCTTCTATAATTAGTACTTTCTAAAAAATAACTAAGCAATACCTAATTAAAATATTAAAATATAAATAATATTACTAAATATTTATTATTTTCTACTTTATTTATTTTTATCTAGTAACCAACTTAGCAGCTATATATATAAAGCGAATCACTATTATATAGAAGGATATTATTTTCACCTGCTAATTTCTATATACTACTAGTAACCTAAACCCTAGCTTTTTCTACTATATACTAATTAGCCTAGTCATTCCACGTTTACTTTTACCTAATTATAATACAGACCAGTTTAAATTTCGTTATTACTAAAGTATACTTCTATAATAGCAGAAGAAAATACAAGCTGAACAATAAAAGATTAATATATAGCTAGAAGAAACTAATACAAAAAAAGAAGAACTAAGTAATAGGGAAAAGTAAATACTATTAGTAATAGTTAGTTTTATAGAAACTAAGAACTACTTCTAGTATTAATTACTATAAATAATTCTTATAAATAATAGCTATAACTTATTTAATAATCTTTACTAATTATTATTATTAAAAAATAAATTATTTATATTTTATTATTTACCTTTCTTNATTATTATTATTAAAAAATAAATTATTTATATTTTATTATTTACCTTTCTTTTAATACTTTACCTAAGTATTTATAATTACCTATTACCTAGAATACTATTTCACTAAGTACCTATAGATACCTATAGGTAATACTTTGGGTACCTATAGCCTCATAGACTATTTAGGTCAGACCCATAGGTAAAGCTTTTACCTAACCCATCATCTAGGTAACCCGTGGGTACCTATGGGGTAGGTAATTACAAGCCTAGGCGAGAAGTCTGCAATCTGGTTGTCGTCGATGACTCCAATGGTAACGTCGGGACCGAAGGCGTCGACGGTCTGATCAACCAGCTTCCGCACGCTGTCGGCGGCGATGGAGGCAGCCTCGGAGAGATGGAGCTTGACCGAGTCCGTGGCGGTAGCGACTTTGGCCCGGAGGTCGGGGTTCTCGGCGGCCTTGTTCGCGGTCTTGCTGACGTCCTGTGCGGCCTGGTAGACCCATTTCTGGGCTTGGTTGAAGTTAAACAGGCCGGGGAGGGCATCACGACGCTCTCCGAGGCGCTCGTAGTTGCCGATGTTGCCAGCATAGCCGAAGACGCCGTCGAAAGCGAGCGCCAGTACGACAAAGAGGAGAATGGCGGTGATCTTCATGGCTGATTGGTATTTCTGAGGCGGGGGGAAGCTTTGATATTTCGTTACTTCTCGATGGCTTCGTAGTTGCGTCGGGGTGGTTTGTTTCCAACGGAGCGTTTGAACGACGCAGGATTATGCGCGTTGGAAGGTCTCAATATGACCAAAACAAATCTGGTTGGTCCGTCTGCCTTCAAATCACATGATCCGTGGTTTCCATCATTCCGTCGACTTCTATTTTGCTGCAGTTTTTATCTTGTAACTTTTGTGTCCATGTGTGCAGTGTTAGCCCTCGTTTGATGTTTCTTTGATCTCTTCACTTGACGTCCCATGTGTCGTCCAAGTAGCTCAGGCAGCAATCATGGAATCAACAGACAAAAGCCACTCTCACCTAGCCACCACCAAGAAAAGACAGAAACTTGTCCCACGTCGAAACTGTATATCGGCATCTCCGCCGCGGTTCTCGTGGATTATAGCGTCCTAGGGGGCTTTTGGTCCATCATAGCTTGACTTTCGTAAAATGAAGCCTAAATAGGATGGATCTTGCTGTCCGATTGCCTTCTGGAGTTCTGAACTCGGGTTCCCTGGCGTATACCTGAGATGAAATGCATATACAACATAGCCATGAAATGAAATGGTGGGAGGCTGTAGCGCTCTCGCTTGATACTTTTGAAGAATATCATGCGGGATACTAGCCTTTTATCTAATTTACTCCATTCCTGACCTAGGTAATAAGACCAAGATACATCAGAGTTTATGCACATGAGTCGTGGACTGAGAATAACCCAGATGGTCAAGACCCCAAAAACAAACCAAAGCTTTCACTTATTACGAGTTTTCGTTTTCGAATGCGACAATAGAAATTGTGTTGTTCCTTGAATCACTTAAAACTGTTGGCTGCGAAAACTTCATATTATTACATGAGGCAGAATAGTAATAAATCATCCACCACCACCTGGTTTGTTTTACTGAATTCGCCCACAGAGACACGTAAAGCCTACAGCACGTCACCGGGCTTTTTCTATTACAGGGATCCTTTACTTGGTGTTCCGTAAGGCCACATACTATGAAGGGGGCTGAACACATAAAGCTCTGTAATAATTCATCGAAATACTCTGGCTAGAAAGCCGGAGAACTGCCAGACAGCACTTTGACGGACCAGCAGCAATGCAGCAACTGTTGACGCCAAACAGACGTGTTGCCTTACAAATTCGCCATTTCGTTTCGATATTGTTCCAAATCGGGGCCGCAGAGAAGTCATAAAACGGAAATACGAATCAACAACGACGAACTACGTCTGGAGGGACGTAAACAGAGCAAGGGAAACCGTTCCATTGAAAACGCATGATCTGGAGCTGAGGGATTGTGGGCCAGATGGAAAGAACTCAGATATGAAATCCTACAAGTCTTACGATTTCCCCCGAGGGGAAACGGCTCCGTGATTGTCTTCTCATCACTGTTCCCGCGTGCTTTTCACCACTGCCCCCGTAGGTCTACCATGGAGCAGACGTGTAGCGACGAAGCTTGCTTCAAAGGAGTGTGGGCAGGGACTTCCCACGCATCTCCATGCAGCAAGAACGTAGCTTCCTCGACGTAACACTCGAGAGGCCCACCCCTCCTTCCCTCGAGCAAGGTCAGCAGCATCACCTGCTCACCTGCCTCCCGTCCTAGCCACCATCCCTCTATATTGGAAAAATGTGTCGAAAGATTCCAACACAGTCCCAATGATGACAAAAAATCATGCTTTTCATCCCTGAGCATTAAGACCATATTAGAAAACTGAGGGACCAGGACTTCCTCAAGTGAGGGGTTCTTCTTTTTATACCTTTCGAAGCCTTCTTTTTTCCTTGCAAGCTTTTCCACCTTGCGTGCTACAAAGGTGCGTAGGGTACCAAAAGTTTCACCGCATTTACCTCTATAGTTAACTGAGTTTTGTACGGTCGCCCCACACGTATGTCTGGGAGCAAAACATGTTTACTATATCCATACACGGAGGATCGAACCTTGACTTTCACAATAGATACATATCAGAGCTTGAGAACCACTCCACCACTGAGCCTCACACGGTAGCAAGCACAGTGAAGGGAGGCGGCAGGAGCGGTACGGCAGGAGGTGTCCTGGGGGAAGGAGGTGCAGTCGGTCCTGCTGGTTTGACGTTGTGAGGTTTTGTGGGAGGCAAGAGCAGCCGCATCAAGCAATAGTCCCCGACCAAGAGAGCGCAGGGCAGGCTCGTCTCACTGAACTTGAATCTATTTTGAGGTGCGTAAAAAAGATCAGACAACTTCAGTAGTGGGTTTGGAAGCCTAAAGCGGTCATGATGGAATACCGTGGGTGCAGGTATGCCAGCAATAAAGGTGACAGCAAGGTCGAGAGGGCCTCTGCAACATGGCGTTCGAGCTCAAGCTGTGGCGGTTGTACCCTTGCTGTGCGTATTTGTAGGCTGATGCCGACCATTCATCTATCAAAACCTGGTGGGACCGTCACACCACCGCGGCTCAGAGTCTCTCCAAACTCTGATATCGAACGTGCCAGGCGGATCTCTGGCTTCAACTTTGCTGCCGCCCCTATCGCTGTGGAGTTGTTGGGGTGAGACCCGTTATCTGGTTCCACGATTGGACTCTCGGATTTCGCCGCTTGTGTTGACAGTCTGACGTTTCTCACATAATCACCATTCGCCTGTGACGGCACGTTTGAATGCCGTATGATTCCCTTTGATTTAAAGATACCTCTTGATATTGAGCTTGACCTGACAGGTTACCTTGGGATGAATGTTGCAGTTGCTGCAAAGTTTGCAGAATAAAAGCACGACACACTAGGTTCGAAAAGGAGCACAAGGTCATTTGAGTGGTAACCGTCAGCAAGGTAGAGTTGGTGATGGCGCAGTTGATATAGGTCTGATAGTGGAGGCAAATAGATGGCATGGATGAATAGAAAAATTACTTGCATGTATCCCCTGCGACCAAGTTCACCTTGTAGGCTGCCTAGATTGTAATTAGAGGGTGATTCTCTTTGGTCGTTGATTGTATGATAAAAATCGTGGCTTGCTGCTGACTCAACAGGAAGCGAGTTATTGGTCTTGGAATCTTATGCTGCAGCACTCTGTCAGCTGACCACCCAATACGCCTCGCGTACCGAAACGGTTCCATTTCGCTGCCAGTACTTGTACGTCCCTCAAGTGCGGCCGATTCTCCCGCGACAAGAAAAAGCACGTACACTTCAAGAACCTCCAGTCACAAGGCCTCCCTCGGGCAATCGGCATCATCAGGATAACCGGGCAAGTCAACCGAGAAGGGTGCTCGTCGTCACAGATCTTGGAGGCCGTACGGTACTCGCCTGGTTCCGATACTGCAAAGACTCCACCAGTTCACTCCTGTGGGGCATGTTCTCATCCGAGGCGCTCAAAATATGATTGCCTCGGGGGTCTGGGCCGTCATTCGGATATCTCTCGAGGCGAGAAAAATCGAGCTTCTAGCGCACCTTGAAGCCGGGTGGGCTATAACCAACGGTCACGGCCCTCTTTTTCGACATTTTCTGCGAAGCAATGACTCCAGAAGACTGCTGGAAGTCCTGATACTTCTCCGTGCTGGAGCCGACGTAAATTGTCGCTTCCAACTTTTGGATGCCTGACAGCAGTCTGTCACCGACTTCCACCTTGACAGAAACACGGTGGATGAAGGTCTAGTACATGCCCAGGTGGACTGGTTCCCATCAGGAATCATGAGGGCAGGGTGTGACGGCGCGCGCTGGGCTACCTGCAGCGGCATTGCAATCAAGTTGCTCAACTATGGAGTCGACGAGAGCACACGCCAGAGTATACGGGCTGACCTGCAACGACACATTCGATATGAGGCCCAAAAGAATCCCCTCATGTCCGGGGGCCTTTTTATTTTTCAGTTCCACTTGGCTTCGTCATTGGCAACCAATACAGGTCAAATTGGAAGGGAATCATAGACACGGAAGGCTCTGTGACTGACGTAGCGGAAAGGGCTGGCTGAGAACCTCGTGTGTAGTATATGAGCTTGAGTTTTTGTGAACTGAAAGCAAAGAAAGTCGTCAGTGCTGAGATTCATCATTCGGTCAAATTTTTTGACAACCTTCGATTCATGTCTGTCCTTGGGCGTGTCTGTATATGCTGCACAGAAGTAAGCATCGCTCTGACTTGGATGGGATGTCACCATGCAGCCCTGCGGATAGATTCAATCTTTTGACCTAACCACATAAGGGACATCAACAGTAAACCTCGAGATGCTCTGCGCAGTGGCTGAATATGATCATGTTTGAAGCCTACGGCGATCACCCGCACATGTGGGGATCACATCTCAAGCTCAAGCAAATTGAAAGAGTCCCCTAGACGGGCCCTGGACGGGAGGAGACATGGAAACGATGGAACGGATACCCGCTGATGCATGGTCACGAAAAACGTAGAGTGGTGAAGCTGTCGATGACAGCGAGTCTTGACCTGTTGGGCTACCTTGGCTGGCTTCGGTTTCGGAAACACATCATATATGACAGACTCTTAGAGAAAACCAAGAGTCAGATCATATTGCCAGCGTTACAGAAAGAGGGGTTTCACCCTTCATTATGAACCCGTCAAACTTTCGCTAGAGTGTTTCCGGAAACCAGTGCTACGGGACATGGAAAAGTGAGGCTGAGCGGGAGCCATCAGCCAAACTTTACCATCAGCAGCATGTCTGCATTAAGTGGCCGGAGGGAGGTAGCCGTGATGAATTGGAGTTACAGTCGGTTGCCAAGCTTTGCGCCCGTGTGGTGCCGCGTTCCGAACCCAGCGCGTGTGCGAGTCGGTGATGTACTATACCGTCGTTCCATGTAAAGCCGGGTAATGTCAAGACAGATTGACAACTGCCAGCCAGGGGTCGACGATCTTGTCACCTTATCAGACAAGCATAGTCCAGAGCGTGGCTCTTGAGTTCATCAGCAGATGCAGTATCCTCTTGGACTTGGGTCTTTGCAGAGAGTCTGGAGAGTCGGCCCAGATTGCCTCACCGCAAGCCGCTGGGCCTTTTAATCAATTTCTTCTGGGCGATTTTCATGACGGCTACATGGATCATCTGCTGTTGATCCTTCATCCCAGCTTGCCTAGACCCTAAAAAAAGAGCAGCTGTGATAGCCAAGCAACACACCCCTCCACCTCCCGTCGAATCAGCATTGATCTGCCCAATCTCAACGCCAGCATGACCTGACACGAGATCGTCGTACCCGGTATGATCCAGACGGCTGGAGGCCGGGGCGGAGAACGGACAGCGTGGGGACGTGGACTCCGTGCCCGGAAGATCCACCCTGGATGCCGGGGAAGCCGTCGGCCAAACATCGTGATCCCTGCTGTCGTCGTCCCACATTGAGTAGATCTTCTTGGTGGTTACTCTAACAAGATTTCAATTCTCGTCCGCTCAGGGTCCCTCCCCGCTCCCCGCCGCCGAGTCAAGCCTCGAGTTCATCCAATTCATTCAATCATTTTAATAAACTTTGGGCTGTCATGATGAAAGGAGTAACTTAGGGCAGAAGTGGGGGATCCAGCACCGAAAGCATCGTGACCCAGGCACCTCTTTGCCGCCGCCGCAAAGTCCCGTCCAGCAGATTCGCTGCGTCAGGGGAGTCGCCGAAATTGCAATCCAACCTCGGGACTATGCGAACAAGCTTTCTCGCTGTCGCTGGGTCCATGACGATACGACGTGTCTGGTGAGTACTTAGGCAAAGGCACTGGCAACTCGCTCCCCATTCTGTTTCGTCGCGCGGTTCCAGCCACTCACCTTACATTCGCTCACTTTCCTTCAACCACTTTCGTTCAAGTCACTCTTTTGCTCGAGCTATTTTCATAATGCGGTCAGTTAGTCTTATCGGTAAAGTTGCGATTTTCTTGGCATCCGCCAGGTCAGTAATAGGTGCTCCGGTGGCCCAGACCGACCCGGTGACAGCGCCGCCGCCGCCGCCTCCCGCGAAGGAACCTGCTCAGAGAGTCGAGTGGAGGAACCTCACGACCGAGGTCCAAGCCAGCTACATCACCTCTGTCAAGTGCTTGCAAACGCTCCCGTCCAAGGTGGGACTCCAGACCTCGCGCTACCATGACTTCCCCGCCCTCCACGCCACTCTTCAACAAGAGAGTAAGTCATCTATTCCTCCCATCTTGACCGCTTCCTTCATGTCTGACCTCGGACAACAGTTCACTTCGTGGCCCAGTTCCTCCCATGGCACCGCTACTTCGTCCACGTCTACGAGAAGACGCTGAGGGACGAGTGCAACTACACGGGCGCCTTTCCCTACTGGGACTGGACCCTCGACTACCTGGACATCACCAAGAGCCCCGTCTTCTCGGCGGACAACGCCACCGGGTTCGGCGGCAACGGCAACCAGACGGAGCCCAACAGCAACGCCGAGCTCACGCAGTGCGTCACCGACGGCGCCTTTGCCGGCTTCGAGCTGCAGTACTTTGACCTCACGGCGCGGCCTCACTGCATCAACCGCAGGTTCAACGACGGCCCCAGCGGCGACATGGGCAAGTACATCCAGGAGCTCTACACCCCCGACATCATCTCGGGCATCATCCGGAACGCCACCGACTTTTCGCAGTTCTCCACGTCCTTGGAGAACGCGCCCCACGGAGCTATTCACACCGCCATTGGCGGAGACTTTACTGTCACGTCGGCTCCCAACGGTACGTTTCCTTTTCCCCTCCCCTCTCATCCGTAGAGACTCTCAACCCCCCCCCCCCCATATTTCTAGATTTAAAAAAATATAAGTTTTTAGTAATAATAGTAAAATATATAAAGTTTATCTTTATAGTAGGGAAAAGTATCTTTTATAATTTTTTTAAATTAACTATAATTAAAAACTAGTTTTCCCCTAGGTTTATAAAAAAAGGTTTAAAGTTTCTTAAGATTCTATAATTTTTATAAGGCTTTTATCTTTAGATATAGTAAAATTACTAAATTATTAATCTAGTTAACTTAGAAAGATTTCC
>RYZW01002706.1:0-11201 GCA_004367215.1 Colletotrichum trifolii
TCCGCGAAGCTAGTATCTATAGTGACGATAAAGCTATTAAATAGATCACTAGCCTTATACCCAAACTTGAGGTAGAAATTCTTTATCTCATTAAAATATTATATTATTTATTTAACTTTAATATAGTAATTATCTAAAGAGTTCTAGTTAAAGCGTAATAATTAACTTACTACGTAGGCAATATCTGGTCTTATTATAATAGCGGTATAATTAATAAAGCTAATATCTTATTAGTAGTACTTAATCTCCGTATAAGAGGCTTAATTATACTATAAAGAGAGTTCGTTAGGTTTCAGAGGGGTTTCGAATCACTTAACGTATTATATACATTTTATAAAATACTTAAAGAACTTTTTAATATATACTACTTATAAAAACTATAGCTATTATATTACTTAATCTCGAATAACCTTAATACTAAGGAACTACTATAAATCTTTATTTCTCTTAAAGTAATATTTTTTTTAAAAGTCTACTAATAATATAAATACTTTAGATATATCTTTTAAGAAGAGGGAGAATATATAGTTATTAATATAGAAGAAAAAGATAATATACCTCTTAAGCTAGTAATAAAGCTCTCCCGTAGCAGGTTTAAAACTGAAGTACTTAAAACCTACTTCTAAGTAGTATTACTAGAAAAAAGGGGATCTCTAAAAACTATATAGTATTTTATTTAAATAGTAGATCTTATTTTTTACTCGATAACCTAGTAATATCTCTATATAAATAACCTTATTAAATACTATATATATAAATATATTAACTATATTATATTAGAGTAGTTCGAAATCAAAATAGTTAGCAATTACCATAAAAGTTCAAAACGATATACTTACTAGAATTACTATATAGGTCTTGTAATTATCTTATAGCTATTAATTTCTACAAATAATAAAACAAGCTTTAATTTTCAAGAAATACTTATATTTATCGAGTTTATAAGTATAAACCTAGTAGTATCCTAAAACTTTTAAATTTCTCGTAAAAGCTTTATTAACCTTACTCTAGGAATAAGATTTAATATAACTCTTAAGATAAGCTTTTTTAGCTACTACTATTATTTTAGTATATAGATAAATAAGTACTACTAAGTAAGATATAAGTAATAGTAATAACCTCTATTATAAGACTCCTAGAGTAAGAACTTCTACTCCCCTATACTTTAAGTATTCTCTAATATCTAATTTGCCCTATAGCTAAAATTTATTATTAAAAGTTTTAATATTTATATCTTAGAATCCTCAAGAAAGTTAAACCTCTAAAACTCCCTCTAGTTAACTACTTACATAACTCTATAACTATAAGCGGGAATATCTTAAAATATCTTAAAATAACTAAAAGGTACTAGCTAAAAAGGCAGCTTTAAATAAAAACTTCTCTATTATAATATAATATCTTATCTATCCTTTATACTTAACTTTCTCTAGTAATATCTATATTTTTCACCCCCCTATAATCTTATCTATATAAATAAGATTATAGAAAAATATAATAAGTAATTCTAGAAAAGTTATTAATATAAACTTCGTAGTTTTAAATATTTTATAAAGCTTAGGGGTAATTACTATATAGATATAAGACTTTAAACTACTATAGCTACTTCCTATTATATTAACTATTTTATTAGGCTTTTTGCTTAAGCTTAAATAAGTAACTAAGCTAACTTCAAGTAGCTCTACTATAATTATTTATTCTTATAATTAGTAAGTAATTTTATTAGAATTAAATTATTTAAAATTATTTTATAGAAAAGTTAAATCTCTATTAAAGAAAAGTATTTCGTCGAAAAAGACATTATAGGTTATAATAATCTCGTTTTAGAATAGGTTCTATACCTAATACTAGTTAGTTAAAGTATAGCTAACTAAAAAGCTAATAAAAGTATACCCCTCGAGGTATACTAGCTAATTATGTTTTAACTTTATATTTATAGTTAAAATAAAATATTTATAGCTATAGATATAGAGGTAAGCTAAGTCTAGCCTTATAGTATTATCCTTTCGAGCAGCTTTGTAAAACCTCTTATATAGTATTCGCTAGCTTAAGAAGTATAATAGTATTTAGTTATAAAGAAATACTACTACTTATAAGGTTTCAGGCCAGAGATCGTAAGGTAGCTTACTGCTATACCTTATAGCTCTTATATAAGCCTTAATAATAGCTCTAATATATTTAGTGCCTCTATTTTAGCTTTAGGTATATAAAGCAGATAACTCGAGGTATATACCTCGAGAAATAAAATCTAACTTCAACTTCTTATATTTAGGGACTTCATTATTATATTTAAAAACCTTAATATTAACGCTATACTAGTACTTAAAAAGTACTATAAAACTCTTAAATACTCCTATAATCACGGCTCTAGTATAGTTAATAAAGTAGAAATCCTAAAAGTAATTAGTAGTTTAATCTATAAATATTAAAGTAGAAATATAGCTACTATAGCTTTAATAATAGGGGTAAAAGTTAAAAGTAATATACTCCCCGGGGGTAGTATATAAAGTACTCTTATGTTCTATATAGCGAATCTTTTATTTAGCTTTACTAATACTGTATACCTTATATACCCCCTAAATAAGCTAGTATTTATTATACTTCGAATAGCTATAAGTAATATAAACACCTTATATAATAGAGACGAGGTAGTTTAGAAGCTTTCTACTAGGATACCCTAAGTATTAGTACTAGAATTATTTATCACTTTTCAGAAGTCTTTAAATAATATCTATAGTATAATACTAATACTAGTAATATCTAGGAGAAGGCTTATACTATACTACTTATATAACTAAAGTAGTTAATCTCTTACGAAATATATAATATTCGAGGACTTACTAGCTATATTAAATATTAATAACTATAATCTCAGAATAGTTACTCCTCTATAGTTAAGATAGGTAGTTTAGCTTAGTATCCTACTAGTAGCTTTATTTTTATAACTACTAAAAGGAGATAAGGTTTATTACTAAAGTAATACAGAAAACGATATTATAGAAGTTTAATTTAACCTCTTTACTTTCTATAGTTTAAACGAATATCTTAGCGTCTCTATAGCTCTTAATCGGTATAGGCCTTATATTATACTAAATATAATTTCTTACTAGAATTCCTCGAAGTATTATAAAGTAATTCTATAGCTTTTAATTAATATAGGTTTTATATTATAATAAATATAGTCTCTTACTAGAACTCCTCGAAATATTATAAAATACTTTATATCTCAGAAAATATAAACTAAAATACCTAAATTAAAAATAAAAAAATCTTAGAAAAAGTATTATTAAAACCCTTCTTTATAATATACTTATTATACTATATTATAGCTAACTTAGCTAGAAAACTAGCTATATAGTTACTATTATCTAAAACTCTAAACTTTTTTTAAAAAGTCTAAATCTAAAACTAATAACTACTTAATCTTCTCTTTAGTTAAAATATTTAGTACCTAGCTTTTATAGGCTAATTAAAAGTATATATAATAATAATATACTAAAGAATAGCTTAAGCTATACTTTAGAAAGTATAGAAGCTTATTAGAGTTCTAGAAATATCTCTTATTACTTCAAGTATTCGAAGTAGTTATAGAGGTTTTAGTTAAGATATTAAAAGTACTATAGCCTATTTTACTATACTAGAGAGACTCGGGGAAATATTAAATAACTTTTATAATAACTAAAATAACCTTATTTAGGGGTATTAAGTCTAAATAGCTATAGATTATAAGTATATAATTTTAAGTATAAGCTTTAATAGGTAAGTAAGCTAGCGAAATTATAAAATTATAAACTTATAATACTCTAGTAATAAATAGAGTATAGTTAACTACTCGAGCTTTATATATAATATTTTACTATTTCTAAAACTAAGCTTTAGTTATTACTCTTATAATAAGGTATTTAAGTCTCAGGGACTAGAATATCTCATAATATACTATAATAGTATTTTAGAAATATAGATTATTTATAATACTAAAGTAGTTATAGAAGTTTATAGTTTATACTACTATATCTTCTTCTATATAGTAATACTAGTACTATAATACTTTACTTATATATTTAAAGATCTAACTTATTAAGTAAGCTTAGTTTAAATACTTATATTAGTAATCTCGAGCTTTTAAAGTATAAAGACTATAGAAAACTATATAAGCTTTTAAACCTTTCTCTATAAAATCTATAATATCCCTTACTCGAATCTTTTTAGTAGTATTAGCTAGGAGTTATTAATTTTCCTTATAATTAATCTTTCTAGGGGTAAGAAACTCGAGAGTAGTTAATTTAGGTATCTTATATANTTTATTAGTACTATCTAGCTTTCAGAAAATTACTTAAAAGTAGCTTTTAAGGAAATTCTAAAAAGAAGCTTTAACGAATTATTATTTTAGGATTTAGGTAATCTTATAAATTATAAGCTTTAACTTTTACCTAAAAAGTATTATACTAGGTAAGCTACTAGTCAGCCCCTTTAAGGATTAATATAGGGGTATTTTTAGTAGATATTTTAATATTCGAAATATATAAATTCAGCGTAATATATATTTTTTAGCCTAGTAGCTTTTTAGTATTATAAGACTCTTAATTATTATATATAATTAGGGGGTAAAATCTAGTATATATTATATATAACTAAATATAGCTAAGTGTAATATATATAATCCTATTTTATCTAGTTAAAGTAGGGCGAGGCTTGTAGAGATAGTACTATAGCTAAGAGTTATTCCGGCGAAAACTCTACTACTCGAATGCATTATTCCTAATAGTACGATATTACTACATAAATGATAAATAGGGGCTAGGTAGGATAAGGCTGTGCCTAACTCCTCTATTATATACGGATGCGAGACCTTAGTAAGACTATATCTCACCTAACTATTAAGTCTTTAGTTTACCTAACCTAACTATTAGTACTAACCTGACTTGACTATTAATGTAAAGCTTTATAAATAGGGTATTAAGTAAGTTTATATTAATAATTATATTCCTAAGTAATATTTAATAGCTAACCCTAATACTTAACCTTAACCCTACTATCCTAATCCGTATTTTTAAACTAATTAGAATCTAGTAGGCCTATTTTTTATTTAAAATAAATAGGACCAGTGCCTTATAGTAATAGTCAGGTCAGGTCAGTACTAATAGTCAGGTCAGGTGAACTAGGGACCCAATGGTCGGGTGAACTATACCCTCGACCTTAGCTCTCTACCTTCGCCAATCTAGCAAACCCAGAGCGGGCGCCCATGTATGTATGTGGGTACTTGGCGGTACTACGTATGTACTGCAAGTACCTATAGATAAGTTAAACAAGTTGGGCGTATACTGCCACACCGTGACAGGGGCTGCAAACCAATCACTTCTGGCCATAATGTGTTGCTTTTCGCCGTGGCGCGTGTCCAAAGATGGTTCAATTAGAGCAGCAACCACTGCCACAGTAGCACGGATGAACACAAATGTCTTCGAGCAACTGATGTGAGCACAAGGTGGAGGCCAGTGCATGACAAATCCCCGTAAAGTGCACCAAAACGCTTGCGAGTACGGAGTAGACTTAGTATGATTACAACCCCTGCCTTGATGTTACCGAATGACGGGACATGATATGTCATGCACTCGGGGCAATCGAATGCAAAGGTTCTACCTCCACCGCACGTGCCTGCGACCGTGAACACTTCCGGCTTTGAGGCCTGGTCCTGAGGAGTCGTGCCCCGTCAACGACCTCAAATTCGTCCGCTGTCATATGTACGCCTACTCTTCGCATCTCCATGGATGGCTCTTGACTGCAAACGTAGTATAACTAAAAGTGTGAACACGCACGGACCAGCCTTTGAGTCCCATGGGTAGACTTCCTCGTCGGACTGCAGCATCACCCAGCGTCAGCTTGAAAGTTGATCTTGTGTTGTGGCCTCCGATCAAACGTTCGGATCGTGGGTCCCCAGCTACCGTGACAACTTCATTCCGGATGCTCACTGCCGATTGGTACTGCATTTTCTCTTACCGTTCGTCGAGGTGAGTCAGCTGACTGTTTGGTCGACACGGCCAGTTTCCTTGGTGCTGCGTCGGTCCCCAAACCTGGCCACTCCCGTCATTGGCAATAATAGGATACCGTCGTCTCCTGGATTGAAAGAGAATTCCCTTTGTCGACGACAGGGCTTTGATGGCTCGTGAGCTGGTCGACTACTAGCCAATTTGCCGGCTTCACTGTTCGACGGGCAGCGTTCGAGTAGCCTTTCCATTTGGCTTCTGTCTACTGAACTCTCGAGAGCAGCAGAATAGAGCTTTGTATATTGGTGCTCGGTCGGCAGGTTCTTCTCTTCAATCTTTGCCTTTCTCTCGGCATCAACCGAGAGCCTGCCTGGCTTGATAGGTCCTGTTGGCCAGTTTTGCTTTTCCCGAGCGACTCTGAACTGCTCGCTCAGCTCTACATCAGCGTTGCGATCTAGGACCGGTCGCATGGTTACTGAGTCACCGATCAGCACTCCCCAGGCTACAGAAAACGAACAGTCGACTCACAGATAGTCTTGTGGGTGCCTAGTAGGCTGCCCGAGTGCGTGGACACGAGGGACTCGTCGAACGTTTTGGTGATCTTGGAGTTTTGCCCTACAGCCTCAGCCTTGGTGGTTAGCTAGCCGTTGGGCGAGATACATCAGGGCCTTTTCAACCTTTCTCGGGACTTCCAGACACTCTAAACAGGGACTTGAACATCTTTGAGGACCTGCGGCTCCTGTCCAGAACGCTTCCAGATCGAGCAAGTACCACTGCGCCAACACCTTCCGGTGTCACTTTGGCGAGAACCAGCTCCATGCGCTTGATTTCGGCCCGAAAACCAGCCTCTTTTCCCTCCCATTCGGCTGCCATTTTGGTGAAGTCATCAAGGATCCGCTCCTTTGTTTCCCTCTCCTTGGCCAAAGCTTGTTCGGCAGACTTCAGCTGTTCCTGCATTGTCCAGTATCCTTCAAGCAAGTGTAGGATGGAGGAATTGTGTTCAACGGGCACAGGCTGAAGCGCTGGTTTCGTCATCATAATGGAGTGAAGAGTGTTGATCATGCTATCAGTAGACACTTCACTTTCCGTGTAGTCGCGTTTCTGGAAATAGACGCCGTCTTCATATTGTGCCGAGGAGGGTGAAGGACGACGAGAGGTGGATGGAGATCCCGAAGACTTCTTGATTGAACATTTCGATCTTGGCTTACTAGAGATGAGAATGTCGAGGCTGGGTATTCTCGTGGTGGGCAATCGTGGTCTCAGTTCATTGCCAACGGTAGTTGTTAAGCTTGACGGGTTGTCCATATCATCATCTCGCCCAGGTACATTGGATCGTGGTCGGCGAGCAAACTGTCGCAACCTCTCGTAGTCGGCCATTATCCGTGTTAGATTGTCAAGCACCTATGAGTCTTTGCGGTGGATCAGTCACGCCGAGAGGCAGGTGGAAGGCACGACGTACGCATAATGACCCAACAGCTGGAACAACCACCCGTTGATTGTGTGGGCGGAGACTGATGGGGCCGTGGGTTCGACTTCGCAAGGGCCGAGAATAATAGGACCGCAAGTCAACTTCCTCGGAGAGGTCATAAAAAGTAGACGAAAACGAAGAAAAGGGCAACGGCGTGGGGACTGCGTCAAGGATCACCGAAGTGCCGGAACATTTATATCGATGATAGTAGGAAGGTGCGTTATAGGCCACGGCTCTCGTGCCTTCCACTTTCCGGTCCCCGCGATCATCACTTCTATTTTTACAACCCGAGCCGAAGGAGAGAATTTAAATAAAAATTTATAAAGAAATTGGGAGGGGGGAAAAGTACGCGTGAGATCAGTAGAGAGGCCTTGATGTCAGGGCAGATCTGAATACACATAAACTTTACTAACTCGCTCGATTCGGTCGACAAGTGCCTACCCAATCCAGGATATCTCGCGTTTGATTTGGTAGCCTAATTCAATTACTTGATGAGTGTCCCGCGGCGCATTAATTGCGGTCCAAAATTGATCATGCTTGCGATTTGTATTCGTGGAGACCGGCTCTCAAACACGGCCGGTTACGGACGCGTACATACTAAGAAAATGAATCCTCTGCCTTTTGCCGCCGCCTGGCACGGTTGTCTGTAAAGAGTTCCTTCCCGGTATTGCCAGAGAATCGACTCGGGAAGAGCTCCTTAACGTTTGTGCCAGCGACCCCTTTAATGGAAAATCCCGTTGAGACATTCTCTCTGCCTCGGTTATCGGAAAGATCGAATTTCTCGCGCCTGTCTGGACCAACAGACATGGTGCTCTGCATGAACCGTGTGGCCTCCTCGGCACTATCCATAACGCGGTCCATATGTGAACTACCCCCCGTTGCTTCTTTGTGAGGGAACAATTCCTTGGACTCATTGTCCCTAATGAGACGATTTCTAATGCCAGCCGCCCGCTGTCTATTGCTCACTGTTCCCGCTCGCGTTGCCCTTAAACCTAGATTCGCATCGCCGTCGTCTTCCCGCATCGGGGACGCAGATCGATTGCGGCTTCTGGACGACGCGTGGACGCCCAGGGGAAAGAGTTCTTTCGTTCGATTACGTTCATCATGTGATACCGACGGCCGCGATCTTGATCTTCTCCTCGAACGCAACGACTCAACCACGCGCTGTGTTGAAGTAGACTCGTCATCATCGTACATTCCGGCGTGGTAGTTCTCAGGGCTGCGTTCTCTGGTGTGTCTAATACGTTCATGGAGGCAATTGCGACTCTCCTCTGCCCGTTCACGGTACCTGCTGCGCGGGTCGTTGCGCCGGCGCCTTTCTTCAGGATCGAATTCGGGATGTAAGAGGTAGAACCGGCTTCTTTGGGCGGCACCCGGTGCCTTCTTGTCGGAAAGGACCGAGAAACGGATCTGCAACTTAACCTCTGGGTGGGATGCCAATGCCTTGGCTGGGACGGACTCCAGCAGAGGAAGCTGTGTCACGTCGGCGATCTCGATGGCGCTTAGGGATCTCAGAGCCTCTTGGGCCGAGGACTCGCAGGAGAAGACGAGATTGGCAGATTCATCATCAATCCATTCGACTCTTTCCGCTGGCCCATAATGATCCCTCACGTAAGACTTGATGCTGTCCGTTGTCAAAGAATTGAGGCCTCTGATGTGTACTTTGGTAGAAACCAAAATAGTACTATCGACACTGCGATCAGCTTCGACAGACGCGGCTGTGTCTGCAGAGTCCTGCAAATGATCAACATTAGCAAAGTGTAATATGGCGGAAAATCGGCGAAAAGGCGACTTACCAGATGCCGAGTCACGCCAGCTTCCAGAGGGGCGAAGCCGTCGGCAACGCCGTCCATGTCAACATCCCAATCCATGCTGGAAGCTGATTACGCCGTGGGGGTATGGCGGAAAGACCGTGGTTAGCCACGGAGTAATTGGCCCTTGAAGAACTGACGACGGACACGTTGGTGTGGGGGAAGGCAGATAGTTCTCAAACTTGGGGGATAAGGGACTGGGCTCGACAACGAGGGAAGGAAACAACGGGGCTATTGTGTTACATGTAATTAGGGGGCAAAATCTAGTGTATACTATATGGAACTGAATACAGCTATGTATATCGCTTGAGCCTTTTTTTAAGCAGTCTAGAGAAAGTAAAGTCTATAGAAATAGCGTTAGTATTTAGAGGTTGATTAATACAAATGCTATCTTTTGAATATTTTTTCTCTAATATATTGATCTAATTCTAATAGTTCTATTTATTAGTTTACTCGTTTTAATAATACTTATAAAATACTCTATTTATATTTTATAAAGAATTTCTTCTTAGATTCTATAATTTTTATTGAAAATATATTATTATTTAGTTACTTTTACTCCATACTTAGAATAGTATCCAAGCTTTTTATCTTATATATATATATATTTAACTATAAATTTTACCTAATAGTAGTATTTCTGTAAATATTAGCTTATAACTAGTTAAAATAATAATAAGATTACTTATTATTATAGATAATTATACTACTAGTTCTAATATTTAACTCTATAGTAATAAAAGACTTTATACTAATAATTTATATAAGGAAAGTTTTATCTAGATTAAAACTTAGTATATATAACTAAAATCACTATTATAATTATAAGGTTAAGAACTTTTATAAACTTCTTAAAAACAAAATAGAATAGAATACTTATAAGAACCAATTATTCTATAATCTATTACTTTTCTATATCTTTTATAATAGAACTAAAATCTCCTTAAATTTTATATAACTACTTATGAAAAAAATAATAGAATAAATATAAAAATATCTAATTATAACTATTATAACTGAAACTATTATTTTATTAAAATGAATTTTAATAAAGTTTTCCCAAGTATTATAATTAAAAAGTAATTTATAGATATTAAAAAAATATTATCTAGTTAACTTATAATTTATTATAAGAGTGGCTAATAGCTCGCTCTCTACTATAACTATTAGTAGATATGTTGCCCTCTGAAGTATAATCTTAGCCCTCTTTCCCCCTCTACTAATTATTATAACTAGCCCCTAATTAATCTAAAGTTAAACCCCTTATAGCTATAGTAGCTAGTATACCCGCCACGCGTTAACTTTTTTATAGATAATAAATAACTAATAACTCCTTCTATGATAGCTTTATACCTTTACGCCTTTATACCTTTACGCTTTCACGCCTTTATAGCTATATATAATTTAAATATTTCGAGATATTTAATTATTACTAATTATAAGTACTGTATTCGAATATTTATTATAATTTTAATATCCGTAACCTTGATATTTTTTATTATAGACTAAGCTTTATTTATCCTTAAAATAAGATTTTATATTACTAATATAAAAGTTCTCTATTACTAATATAAGCTAACTTATAATCTCTATATAAATATAGTAAGACTTAGCTTATTCTTATTAGTAAACGATTTTAATATATTATAATATTTATATTATTAGTAGACTTCTAAAAGAAGTATTATTTTAAGGGAAATAAGGATTTATAGTAGTTTCTTAGTATTAAGGTTATTTAAGATTAAATAGTATAATAGCTATAGCTTTTATAAGTAGTATATATCAAAAAGCTCCTTAAATACCTCATAAAATATATATAATATATTAAATAATTCGAAACCCCTCTAAAACCTAATAAACTTTCCCTATAATATAATTAAACCTCTTATATAGAAATTAAGTATTACTAATAAAATATTAATTTTATTAATTATACTACTATTA